>OZ010791.1:94423749-94707749 GCA_963932465.1 Maratus speciosus
AAAGAAACCATATCAATTAAATGACACATTTACGATTATTTAATATTTTCATTTAAAATTTTTGGACTTAACAGTTATTTACATTTTACTATACTCAATTGCCTAAAATTTCTATCTAGAATTTCTGTGTAAACTTTTTCTATCAGGATGTAGTTTCCATAAACAAACACAGCCATCGTCTCCACCAGTTAGAAGTACATCAGTCTATTTAGAGGAGAAAAAATAATTACAAGGTTTTGACACATAAATACATAAAATTACATCTAGAATTCAATAATTTTTTTTTATTGCAAAATAATTTATAAATTAAAAACTTATTTTATGAGATAATAATATATACAGTCAACTCTGTGAAATCCACACACTTAAGGACTGAGGGTTTTGCAGATAACACATTTTTGCGGATTATAGATCATCCATTTGTTTACACTTTATTTTTTAGAGTCTGGCAATAAATTAGAAACAACTGCACACAAATTACAATTACAATGTAAAAGAAAAACATAATGCATCATTATTTTACTGATTGTATTCATTTTTTTAAACATTGACACAACATAATGGTAATTTCAGTTTTGCTTTGTTGTCAATAATTTTTTTTCTGTAGTCTATGAACACTCATTACTTTTTGCTCTGAGATAAAATTTTGTTACCCTGGGAAATTTCAATTCAACCCAATTTATATTTCAATATTTATTCATTGGAAAATTGATAACTTATGAAAAAAATACAAAATTAATTTTTATCTAAGAGTTTAACTGTTAATGATATTTTCATTGTTTACATTCCAACACGTAGTGTGGATAATAGACATTGGTGATTATACATCGGCAGATTTCACAGAGTTGACTGTATATACATATGTGCAAAAATTAAGGACGAAATGAAAAATTAACATAGCAGGGGCACAAAAAGGCAGAACGGATTTGTGTCTTTTTTAGGAAATTCAATTAACTTTTCACATATTCTTATATCTCAAGAATATTATGGTACAATTTATATCGATTTGCAGAACTTCTGTATGATGTTAAAAAAAGTCCCGTCCTTAATTTTTGCACACCAGTGTATATATATCTGGCAACCAGTTTGGTCTCCTTTAAATGTATGCTAAACACTGTATCATGTTACTTTTATTTATAATTTAATTTACTTGCTCGATCCTTTGCCAAATCAGAAGATTCTGAGATAGAAATAAAGAACTCAGTATTTTTGTGCTAGACAGGAGCAGGTGATAAATCATCAAACATTGTTCCCATCGCATTTTTTTGTATTTCACTAATTTTATTTAAAATACATAACTTTAATTTGAAACTGAAACATTTAAAATTCACAACTTTCACTTGCTTCTAAAAAAAAAAAAAAACAGAAAAGAAAAAATACATAACACCACAAACCAAGACATTCAATTTCAACATCAAAGTATTGTTTTAATTTACCATGTGAAAAATAAAAAAATATTACTGGTGAGTTAAATGGCCGCCTTACATATGAAAAACAAAGTGCTTAGCCCATAGTTCTTTCTGACAGTCACATAACTTGGACTACTATAATGTAGATGCTCGTCCCTGTTTAGATTCTTTATCCAAATTATCATACTATCACCATCAGTTTTTTTGCAAAAATTAAAAAAAATTACAGGCAGATTTTTAAAAAAAAATTGGACATTTGGATGTAAAAAAAAAAAAAAAAAAAATCTACATTTGCTCTCAAATTTTTGAATTGATATTTTGATTAGATTTTTTAATTTTAGCAATTGGTGAAAACTGTCATCATTTCTATTATCACAAACCACTTGTTGCCATCAGGAAAAGAAAAAGAACTGCTTTTTCGCTGCTAAATACCTTAACATTATATATATATTCCAGTCAAACATATTTAATAAAAAAACCTATTAGCCAAATGAGCTTTTTCAGTACTAATGATTTTTTTATTTTCCGATATTAGCCTATGCTCAGAAAAAAATGCACACATGTATGCATAATACAGTTTGCAATATAGAACCACTTATCCAGGATAGTAAAAAAAAAAAAAAGTGTATTCTGGATAGCCCCCCAACCCCACAAAATAACAAAGAAAGGAACTGTGAATACAAAAATTTGTAGAATTTATTCCATTTAGTATAATTATAATAAAATATGAAAGTTCAGAAAGTATTAAAGTTTTCTGCACATTTCATTTCAAATATGATGATATTTTCACTAATGAAAGCTATTCATAATTTATAAATGCACATGCACGCGATCTGCTGGATATGTATACAGTGGATTAATGGGTGAAAATCGCAAATTTTTACAGGACTGAAATACAGTAATCCCTAAACATTCGCAAGTTTTGATTATCCGCGAAATAAAAAATGAAGCACATTTCAACATTCGTGAATATTTAACTTGGTTATTTGCGAATCTTGTTTCATGAATAATATTTTTTTTTACAAAGTAAACTTGCTTTGCTTTACCAATTCCATATAAACTATTTGACACTGGACAACTGCATTGTACTGTACAGCCTAATTTCTGAGAATTCCAACTCTTTTATTGAAGCAAAATATAGATCAATAATTGTGAGAAACCCGAAGCATGAAGCTTAAAATAAAAAAATCCTAAATTTTCTAAAATTTAATTATTATTATTTTTTTTTTCCAAATGAGAATTTTTCTGCAAAAATTACATCGGAAATTTCAAAGCTTCAAGAACAACTTGTTGATAAAACAATAGAATACGATTTTTAACTGGTCAGTGTGTTAAATATAAAAGAGAAATCGAGACAAACTTTTTCTTACATGGAAATTCATAAACAAAAGATCTGCTCTTCCAAACAATCCTATATCAATGAATTTTTCAGCCATCAACCAGCAACTAAACTTTGTACAATATGCTAATAGTTATTCAAATTTATTTACAGCATGTACTTTTTAATGCTTAATAAATATATTTTTACGTTTCAATTTCTTTTTTTACATTTTAAAAAATCATAAAACCGAACCCCATTTTATGCACGGGAAGATAGTCTCAACATTTGCAAAAGTTTTTGGGAACCTAACCCTCGTGAATGTTAAGGGATTACTGAATAACAATATATTTCTATCAGAGTTTCCCCCAGGTTTAAAAAAGGGCAGGGTGTTTCTTGTAGGAAAAGGACACTTTTGGATTCTGAAGGGCATGTTTTGGATTCTTAAGGGCACTTTTGGATTTTTAAGGGCACTTTTTTTTTTAATTTTTAAAGGCATTCTTTTGATTTTTAAAACTACTTTTAATATTTAATAGACAGGACGCTATTTTAAAGACAGCAATGATTCAATCTTTACTATGCAAGTAAATTTTTTAATAAACAAAGAAGTAAAGGCACTTTTTTCAGCTAGGGGCAACAAGGGTGCTATTGTTTTTCATCAGGGACAAGAAGGGTACTATTTTGTAAACGTAAGGGCAGGCAGGGTGCAGCACCTTCCTGAAACTGTCTAGGG
Source organism: Maratus speciosus (assembly GCA_963932465.1). NCBI lineage: Eukaryota > Metazoa > Arthropoda > Arachnida > Araneae > Salticidae > Maratus > Maratus speciosus. The sequence goes on from OZ010791.1 coordinate 94,427,210, forward strand.
GAATCTCTGTTTCTATAAACACTTTGATAAAATGTGTATGTCTAATGCAAAACTCATACATTCAAAACTTAAATTTCCAAGAGTTGCATTGATATGTATGGCAAATTTAAATTAATATTTTAAAAACATTTATTATAACAATTCAGAATGACTGTAGTAGCATCTAAATCTTACAACATGTTTGAAAATTTCTCAGAAAGTTGAAAGAAAATTACCTTATTTATTACAATAAACACACTATATAAATATTTTTGTTGGTAATGGGAAGTTGGAAGCCACTGGCAATTTCCTCACGGCTCAGACTTTTAAGTGAACAATGTCCAATTTAAGATGAATATTTTTTTTCTGTCTTCTCATATATTTACTTACATAAAATCCAAATATAAGAAAGTGTAGGCAACTAATCCAGAGCGAACCATGCCATCTACAGATGTGTGAAAATTATTAGAATAATTGTGAAATTTACATTAAAATCTTGTTATACGAGGGCATTTCGAAAAGTAAAGATCCAATGGCTCGCATTCCTTAAAAAAAAAAAGTTTATTTAGAAAACGTAAGTTACATCTTATTAACTGGATTATTTATTATTTTTCGAAATAATCACCCCCGTTATCCAAATATTTGTTAAGTCGGGGCACAAGCTTTTGTATCTCACAGTCATAGAAGGTTTCCGCCTGTTGTCAGAACCACATTTCAACTTCATCTTTGATCTCATCATCGTCGTGGAATGATTTTCCTTCAAGATGTGACTTCAGATAACTGGATTATTTATTATTTTTCAAAATAATCACCCCCGTTATCCAAACATTTGTTAAGTCGGGGCACAAGCTTTTGTATCCCACAGTCATAGAAGGTTTCAGCCTGTTGTCAGAACCACATTTCAACTTCATCTTTGATCTCATCATCGTCGTGGAATGATTTTCCTTCAAGATGTGACTTCAGATAACTGGATTATTTATTATTTTTCAAAATAATCACCCCCGTTATCCAAACATTTGTTAAGTCGGGGCACAAGCTTTTGTATCCCACAGTCATAGAAGGTTTCCGCCTGTTGTCGGAACCACATTTCAACTTCATCTTTGATCTCATTATCGCCGTGGAAGGATTTTCCTTCAAGATGTGACTTCAGATAACTGGATTATTTATTATTTTTCGAAATAATCACCCCCGTTATCCAAACATTTGTTAAGTCGGGGCACAAGCTTTTGTATCCCACAGTCATAGAAGGTTTCCGCCTGTTGTCGGAACCACATTTCAACTTCATCTTTGATCTCATGATCGTCGTGGAATGATTTTCCTTCAAGATGTGACTTCAGATAACTGGATTATTTATTATTTTTCGAAATAATCACCCCCGTTATCCAAACATTTGTTAAGTCGGGGCACAAGCTTTTGTATCCCACAGTCATAGAAGGTTTCCGCCTGTTGTCGGAACCACATTTCAACTTCATCTTTGATCTCATCATCGTCGTGGAATGATTTTCCTTCAAGATGTGACTTCAGATAACTGGATTATTTATTATTTTTTGAAATAATCACCCCCGTTATCCAAACATTTGTTAAGTCGGGGCACAAGCTTTTGTATCCCACAGTCATAGAAGGTTTCCGCCTGTTGTCGGAACCACATTTCAACTTCATCTTTGATCTCATCATCGCCGTGGAATGATTTTCCTTCAAGATGTGACTTCAGATAACTGGATTATTTATTATTTTTCGAAATAATCACCCCCGTTATCCAAACATTTGTTAAGTCGGGGCACAAGCTTTTGTATCCCACAGTCATAGAAGGTTTCCGCCTGTTGTCGGAACCACATTTCAACTTCATCTTTGATCTCATTATCGCCGTGGAAGGATTTTCCTTCAAGATGTGACTTCAGATAACTGGATTATTTATTATTTTTCGAAATAATCACCCCCGTTATCCAAACATTTGTTAAGTCGGGGCACAAGCTTTTGTATCCCACAGTCATAGAAGGTTTCCGCCTGTTGTCGGAACCACATTTCAACTTCATCTTTGATCTCATTATCGCCGTGGAAGGATTTTCCTTCAAGATGTGACTTCAGATAACTGGATTATTTATTATTTTTCGAAATAATCACCCCCGTTATCCAAACATTTGTTAAGTCAGGGCACAAGCTTTTGTATCCCACAGTCATAGAAGGTTTCTGCCTGTTGTCAGAACCACATTTCAACTTCATCTTTGATCTCATCATCGTCGTGGAATGATTTTCCTTCAAGATGTGACTTCAGATAACTGGATTATTTATTATTTTTCGAAATAATCACCCCCGTTATCCAAACATTTGTTAAGTCGGGGCACAAGCTTTTGTATCCCACAGTCATAGAAGGTTTCCGCCTGTTGTCGGAACCACATTTCAACTTCATCTTTGATCTCATCATCGTCGTGGAATGATTTTCCTTCAAGATGTGACTTCAGATAACTGGATTATTTATTATTTTTCGAAATAATCACCCCCGTTATCCAAACATTTGCTAAGTCGGGGCACAAGCTTTTGTATCCCACAGTCATAGAAGGTTTCCGCCTGTTGTCGGAACCACATTTCAACTTCATCTTTGATCTCATCATCGCCGTGGAATGATTTTCCTTCAAGATGTTACTTCAGATAACTGGATTATTTATTATTTTTCGAAATAATCACCCCCGTTATCCAGACATTTGTTAAGTCGGGGCACAAGCTTTTGTATCCCACAGTCATAGAAGGTTTCCGCCTGTTGTCGGAACCACATTTCAACTTCATCTTTGATCTCATCATCGCCGTGGAATGATTTTCCTTCAAGATGTGACTTCAGATAACTGGATTATTTATTATTTTTCGAAATAATCACCCCCGTTATCCAAACATTTGTTAAGTCGGGGCACAAGCTTTTGTATCCCACAGTCATAGAAGGTTTCCGCCTGTTGTCGGAACCACATTTCAACTTCATCTTTGATCTCATTATCGCCGTGGAAGGATTTTCCTTCAAGATGTGACTTCAGATAACTGGATTATTTATTATTTTTCGAAATAATCACCCCCGTTATCCAAACATTTGTTAAGTCGGGGCACAAGCTTTTGTATCCCACAGTCATAGAAGGTTTCCGCCTGTTGTCGGAAAGACATTTCAACTTCATCTTTGATCTCATTATCGCCGTGGAATGATTTTCCTTCAAGATGTGACTTCAGATAACTGGATTATTTATTATTTTTCGAAATAATCACCCCCGTTATCCAAACATTTGTTAAGTCGGGGCACAAGCTTTTGTATCCCACAGTCATAGAAGGTTTCTGTGTGTTGTCAGAACCACATTTCAACTTCATCTTTGATCTCATCATCGTCGTGGAATGATTTTCCTTCAAGATGTGACTTCAGATAACTGGATTATTTATTATTTTTCGAAATAATCACCCCCGTTATCCAAACATTTGTTAAGTCGGGGCACAAGCTTTTGTATCCCACAGTCATAGAAGGTTTCCGCCTGTTGTCGGAACCACATTTCAACTTCATCTTTGATCTCATCATCGTCGTGGAATGATTTTTCTTCAAGATGTGACTTCAGATAACAGGAGACGTCTATTCGCACGAATTGCTTCCTCCGTTCTCTGAAGAAGGGCATCAGAGATCACAGATGGCCGACCTGTTCTTTGTTCGTCATGAACATCGGTCCTACCTTCAGAGAAATGACGACACCATTTCGTTACATTTTGTCGATTCATAACGTTCCCATAAACAGAAACAATTTCTTTGTGAATATCCACTGGTCGCTGACCTCTTGCATGAAGAAAACGTATGACGGAGCACACTTCATATTTGGCAGGATTCTGAATCGACAGAACCATTTTAAACACGACCTACTCCAACCAGAATCAACGTTCAAATGCCGAACGACCACGAGGAGAAAGCTAACGGTTCAAGGTTAACACCTGTGTTGCCAACTTACTTGCCAAAACTTTTCTTTTCCTCCGGCGTATGGTGTATCTTTACTTTTCGAAATGCCCTCATATTAACCCTCCGAGTGTCTTGCAGGGTAAAATTGTAATGTTGTTTTCTTTGCATTTTGTTAAGCTTGCATCATGCTAAGAAAATAGGATTCTTTCAACATTATAAAAAATACTCAATTACAAATATGAATGTAATCCTTGAGAGTATTAATCATTCTTCAATTTATTTAAAATTCATTAAATCTATAGAATTACATTATCTTAAATATTACTTGTATTGCTGTGAAACCTGGAGCTTAGTGAACGGAATATTACGCCCCAGACACTTAGAGAATTAAAGAAATACATTTAATATTTAGTGTGCATCCCCTTATTTTTTTATTAAAGATTCGATACGTCTTGGTGTACTTTGTATGAGTTTTTGGCAATTAATTTGTATTTCATTGTCATGATGACAAATTTGGATGAGTTTTTCTATCAGAACATTCTTGTTTGTGATGTTGTATTTCTTTAATTTAATTAAAGAAAACACTTCCATGGCCTAGAAACAGTCCAGATATGAGCCCCATAGAGAACCTTTCGGCCATTGTAAAGAAAAAATTAAAGAAATGCAACATCACAAACAAGACTGGTCTGATAGAAAGATTCATCCAAATTTGGCATTGTGACAACAAAATACAAATTAGTCGCCAAAAACTTATACAAAGTATGCCATCATTTCTTTAATAAAAAACGAGGGGATGCACACTAAATATTAAATGTATCAATATTTTTAAAATATTTCTTTAATATAACAAGTTTTTAATGTAAATTTCACAATTATTCTAATAATTTTTATATGTCTGTATATATTTAAAAAATACAAGGCTGTTTTTTTTTTAGTCCTCTACTTTGAACTTTTTACTGAATTGATTTCGGTTATGAAAGCTGTTAATTTGTAGATACACCACCCATAATAGTTATTTTTTTAAATATTCTCATTTTTATATTTTAGTTTTAAACTTTCAAGTTTTTATAATATTTCTTCAAAATGGTGGCAATTGGATTACTTCCATTGTTTCAGATAAAAGAGAAATAATGAAAAATATTTAAACATGGCTTTTCGGACATATTTTTTTCAATTGCAAGTTATTTTCAGTAAAAAATAATTAGGCATGAATACTTTATTTTTATAAGCAAATAAAAATTCATACTTATTCTGAGATCACGAGAATATTGTCTATAAGGTTTATTTTATCTTTATGCACTATGACCATTCATGCCATTTTTTGTTCTTCATTACAATTACAGTCGAACCTCATTATACCGACACTCTAATGACCAGAAAAAATTGTCATACGCAGAGTGTCGCAGTAACCAGAGTTGGAGAAAAATATGTTTATAAAAAGCTGTATTTTTAATTAAATTAAGACAATTTTAAATTCATAACTGATCTTGCAGTTTTAAGCAATAAAAGATTATTATTAAACAAAATAAACACAAAAACAAAATTGAAAAGAATAAAAAACAGATTTATGATAACTTAATTTTTATTGTTACATGAAATATTGATGAAAAAACAATTGTAGGAGGCACATCTAGGGAGGTTTGCTTATCCTTAGATGTGCTTCATACAATTCTTTTTTTTTTTTTTTTCAATATTACACAGTGATTTGTAATCAATATTCATTGTTTCAGAAATGCATGTTAGATAATTTCTGATTGTTTCAATGCAATGCAATGCTTCGGTTATAGTCGAAGGAAAAACGCCGTGAAGCAAGAAGTGAAACGAAAATGCCACCTGACCAGAACAAAAAGATCGCAAGTAGATTGATACTTCAATCTGGAACTTAAGTGGGTCATTCATAGTGTGTGGGTTTATTTATTCAGATAAAAGATTGAAGTAAAATTTCTCATTTATCTCAATGGGTATTTTAGACTTTTTTGTGAAAAGTTTGGCTAAGACATTTCTTACCGCTTAATTTGCGTGCTTATAAGATGGATTATGAAAAATGGACAATTCTCCTAAACTGTCAGGATATCCAGAGTTGAAGATTATTCAACGACGTAAAATCCGGAGTTATTTGCATTAAAATCATATACAGAAAACCAGGACATTGAAAAAATGACGTGATAAACGGAGGGACGTGAAAACTGGGTGTCAGAATAACAAGGTCTGATTGTAAATAGAAAATATATTTTTATTTGAATAATTGCTGTCTTCGTATTATTTGTTTGTATATGAAGTGTTATGAAATTACAACACAGATCAACATTCCCTCATTTTTGATGGGTATTATGGGTAATAACAAGGTCTGACTGTAAATAGAAAATATATTTTTATTTGAATAATTGCTGTCTTCATATTATTTGTTTGTATATGAAGTGTTATGAAATTACAACACACATCAAAATTCCCTCGATGGGTGTTATGGGTAATAACAAGGTCCGACTGTAAATAGAAAATATATTTTTATTTGAATAATTGCTGTCTTTGTATTATTTGTTTGTATATGAAGTGTTATGAAATTACAACACAGATCAACATTCCCTCATTTTTGATGGGTGTTATGGGTAATTACAAGGTCCGACTGTAAATAGAAAATATATTTCAATTTGAATAATTGCTGTCTTCGTATTATTTGTTTGTATATGAAGTGTTATGAAATTACAACACAGATCAACATTCCCTCCTTTTTGATGGGCATTATAAATATAGAGTGAACCTTCCATTTAACAAAGTCTCATCGTTACAACTTAAATACTTCGTTATGAAGGAAATTCGTTATTAAACAGAAACCAACTCATGAAATTTGTATAATGAAATATGCATAAAATGAAAAGTACAGTAGAGCGCCGATTATCCGAACAAGTCGGGACCGACCCTAGTTCGGATAAGCAAAAGTTCGGATAAATCGACACACAATTTAACGGATGTTCCTGACTATACTAAAATCTTCACACTTTATCCACGCATTAGACTGACAGCACTAGTTAATGCTGGCATGTTTAAAAATTGATTTTTGTCTTTTTAATTTTTTTTTCTTTACTTTTTATTATCATTTTCTGAACGCCAGAGATTATAATTTAAGCAAAAAAGCTTTCGATTGTTGCTTGCTTCAAAGAAGACATTCTTTTCCATGCTGCCATATCTCGAATTCTTCTTAAATACATTAGTTGAATAGGATCAGCATTCTTCTGCCGTTCGAGCCATTTCATAGCCGTTTCCAAACATTCATAGGCTCCATTATGTGATGGACCTTGATAATTTTCAGAGCATAGTTTTCAATTTCTGTTTTGTCTTGAATATCATCCACAATCTCATCATCATTTAAAATCTGATATCCAGGTCTAATAGGGTGTTTAGATAATTGGAAATTCGTTTAAAAAAATTTTTTTGAGAGAAATAGGCTGTTTGGATAATTGGAAGTTCAGTAAAAAAATATTTTTTGAGAGAAATTGGCTGTTCGGATAAATGGAATTTCGGTAGTTCGGATAATCGGCGCTCTACTGTACACATAAAATGGAAATATTGGGAAAACGTATTTTAAGTTGGGCAGTAACTTTTCTTATGCAATATAGACATACATGAAAAATTTAATTAATGTCCAAACAAAACTCGCAATAAAGAGAAGTGCAGCTTAACTTTTCTGTTTTTTCTTAATGCAGTAGAACCTCTTTTATCTGAAACTATCGGTTAACTGAAATCCATTTTTAAAGCTTTTTTTTTACAGTCACATTCTTTGTGTGCAAGTGATCCTTTTCAAACTACGAGTACAGATAAATATTTTAGATCTCCTTTCTCAGAATTTCTTTGAATTTAACTTAGGCTCCCGTACGAGTTTTTTACTAGAGTAAAATATTTTATTTTTACTATGTGTACAAAAAAAGTAAAAAAAAAAGAAAACCCTGCATTACTTTAACTATAGAAGAAAAAATTCAAATCATAAATCGGGTGGAATCGGGTGAGAGTATGACAAAATAAGCTCAAGAATATGGCATTGGTATTGCAGCAGTTAATGTTATGAAGAGAGATGCTGCAATTAAGGATGCACCAAATAGTGATTTTGGCTGAATACCGAATATTCGACCTACAGGCGAACCGAATACCGAATATTCGGCTAGCCAAATAGTAACTGCTAGGCCGAATACCGATATTCGGTGCATCCCTAGCTGCAATAATAAAAAAGTTTTATGTAGAAAGCAGCAGAAAGACTGTGATACTGGGGAACCAATAGTATTAAAAAAAACTAAATGTGATAAAACTGCAAAGAAAAGGCAATCAAAACTGCAACAAAAAAAACTTTACTTTAAACACTTGTGAAATGTGGAAAAGGTACTTAATTTCAAAATTAAAATTCAGGTAGCGTATTCTTGTTTCTATTCTGCTATTGATTTTAGTGAACATATTTGTCCTTAAAATTGAAGCATTCTCGACTATCCAAAAATTTCGATTTTCCGAAAGATGGTCAGTCCTAATTACTTCGGATAATCGAGGTTCTACCGTACTTCAATAAATTAACTTTAAAAAACTCTGTAATATTACTTAAAATTTTTCGCATTTTTATAAGTACCCGAGCAATTCATATGTAGCATTCTCGTGAAACTGGATTCCCCTTCTTTTTGTATTGAAGACTTTTAGCATGTCTTCTTTTGAATGGAAATGATTAAATAAATAAGTTATTTCATTTTCATACAATCTGCTGAAATAAAGTCATACATCCATCGCAACAGCAACCGTTTGAATGTTGTACATGCACAAACTTGAAATAAACTTCCTTACATAGAATACATTTTTTGTAGAATAATTTGCATGTTAATGGTGTTCAAAGTCAAGGTTCAGCAGAAAATTTCGTTAAGTAGAAAACTTCGTTAAATATGAACTCCATTAAAGGGAAGTTCAACTGTACTAGTAATAAGTATAAAAGTAAAAATAGTTTTTTTTTTAAAGCATTCAGTGATAACCTTGAAAAATCGCAACTCATTTCATGATTAGAGATCATGATTTTCCCAGAAAGCACAAGTTGTGGCGACCGGTACTGGTTCAGTGGATTTCTTAAATTAACTTAGACTATCTTAAAATAAATCAATTGGCACTTAATTAATTAATTCCACGGGATATCAATTTTTCTCTTCGTATTTAATTGGAAGATACATATTTACAGCTATAATACATTATGATACATTTATTTGCAATAAAAGCGAAACTGTTCTTAAAAACATTCTTTCAACACCACTACCTCAAAAACAGAGTGAACGCGAGCAATGAGCCCAGGAGGAGTAACCCTAAGTAAACAATAGAGCCATTGCCATCCCTTTATCGCCCATTTGGCATCAAAACATATAATTCTCCACACACTCCCCACCTGGACTCATGAGAGTACATAATGATAAATCAACATAAACAAATTCTTATAATAAACAATTATAACCAGGAGGAGTAACCCTAAGTAAACAATAGAGCCATTGCCATCCCTTTATCGCCCATTTGGCGTCAAAATATATAATTCTTCATACACTCCCCACCTAGACTCATGAGAGCACATAATGATAAATCAACATAAACAAATTCTTATAATAAACATAACCTTAATTCACAACTCAAATGATAAATAGAAATTTTTCAATCTACAGGTGTTGAAGTATAAAGAATTAAACATAAAATAATAAAGTCATGATCAATATAAATTTTAAAAAAAAATGAAACTCTTATAACATGTAGCTACATGAACATATCTGGCCAGATATTTTACCTGAATAAGATTAACTGAATATATATATATACATAACATAAACAAATTAAATACCATTATTAATTCAATAACCTTTTGAATTTGAAATAAGGTACAATTATGCATAAATGAAACATTTTTACTAAATAGATAAACAACAAATTGCAAAACACCCCCCCCCCCCCCCCAAAAAAAAAAAAAAAAAAAAAAAAAAAAAAAATTCCAAACATGAATTTATAAAATAAACATACTTTGATATTCAAACACTAGTAGAAAAAAATAAATTTCAAATCAAATACTGAAATCACTTATCATTCAGATATTTAGTTCAAAAGGATACAAAAGTTGTATTGGTTTTCTCAGCAGTCCTTTAGCAGTTTTTATTATGCAAGCACGAATAAGTTTATCTCTGCCAAGAATGATTTCCTTAACAATTCCTAAGTCCCACAACCGTTTACGTTTAGCAGTACCATCTACTAAGACAACATCTCTAATCTTTAAGTTTTTGTTTCTCTCAGGAGTTTTAAATTGACGAATTGAACTAAAATTCAATAAGTACTGTTCCTTCCATTTAATCCACAGTTGTTTCGACAATTTACTTTGATATCGTTTTTTCCTTAACAAAGTTTCCTCGGAAGAAATTTATTTTCAAATTCAGCAAAACGTAAAGCAAAACTAATGTTTTCTCTTAGAATGGCTTGACTCAAGTGGACAGAGACAAGCGAAAGAGCTCAATAGCGGATGCCCTAGCAAAAGGGCAAAAGAACTCATTGGGCTCAGAAGGAATAGTCTAAGAAATATGGTGGAACTGTTAACAGGACACTGTAGACTTAATGGACACCTTAGTACTATGAAGGTGGTTAATGACCCTCTTTGTAGGGGTTGTAAGTATGAAGAGGAGATTGCCTTACATGTGCTCTGTAACTGTGAGGCATATGCTGCTTACCGTTTTGAACACATGGGTCGACATCTGATTGAGCCATGGGAAATTCAGGATATTCCTATCAAATGTCTGCTGAATTTTATGTCAGCTACTGGTCTATTTAAGGACTAAGTGAGGATATTTTTCTCTTTCATTTTTGGGGGATAGCACAATAGACCCCCGGTCGCGGTGCTTTGGCTCGGGCCCCCCCCCCCCCCCCCCCCCAGTATTATAGTAATGTTTTCTCTTCCTAGTTGAGGGAAATGAGCCGGTATAAGTGGCTCTGGCTCGCCGAAATCACTTGTTAGTGGTCTCATATTTATTATGGCTTCTATTTCTGTCAAGATTGTTGCCAATTCTTCAAATGTGATGCGAGTTCTTCCTAAAATTTCCCTTAGGGGTTCTTTTACACTGTTTACAAGCCTTTCGTAAAACCCTCCCCACCATGGGGCACGCTCAACGATAAATTTCCATGTCACACCTTTATTTGATATAAAATCCTGAAGTTCATGATCTTTAATGAATTTTTCAAATTGTTGTACTTCTTTATAAGCAGCCTTAAAGCCGCTCTCAAGGTCAAGAAGTGAGAGTCCTCTCATAAGTCGGTCAGCAGGATTTGAGCTACTGGGACAATGTCGCCAGTTCCTCAGATTTGTTAAAGTTTGTTTGTCCGTTTCAATAACAGGGTAATGGGGTAAGTTGTATGCCAAATTATCATTGGTCGAATTTATTTCTCGGGGTTCAACAATTTCTACTACTTCCAAAGTCTTATATTCATTAATGATATCTTTACATTTGTTTGTATTATCTTCTTACATCCCCAACCCTTCTACAGTTTCAAGCTGAACTGACATTTTATCATCCTTGTTATTATCCCAAATAGATACGTACATTGCACCCACTAAATTATCTACATTAACTTTTTCTGAGAATTTGCCGTGAAGTGTCCAACCTAATTTAGTTTCATTCAGAACAAGAGTCGGTGAAATGCGTTTATATTTTCCTGTCATAATTGACCAATAGTAATTGCTCCCAATCAACAAATCTATTTCATTATCACTATCATCTAATTCATTAGAAACGTCTGATAACTCTATACCCATATTTTAAATTTTTTTATATAACTCAGAACTTGGTGCTCGTATTATATTGGAACAGATTCTCTCTGTTTCTAACGCTTCCAGATATATTATATTGTCTGAACTATTGTCTTTTAGGAAAATCTTTACTCTATTATGATTATCAACAACAGGTATCATTCCAGCAAAGGTATGAATTTTTAATGATTCCTGCCCTGTCACCTCTAAATTTAAATGATTAGATAAATTCTTCCTGATAAATGTTCGCTGCGAGGCGCTATCTAATAATATTTGAACATTAATATTTTGATTCTTTCAAATCATAATTCCTTTCAACGTTTGAAAATAAATATATTCATCTGGATTACAACAAAATGACGAAACTGTTATTTTTTCATATTTCTTATTTTCCTTTCCTCCCGGTTCACGCTCAGTCGAAAGAAGGTCAATTTTATTTTCATTCGATGATCTTTCTTTTTGTTTTTTGTTACAAAGAGAATTTTGATGCGTTCTCGAAAAACAAATTGTGCAACGAATTTCAGTATTTCTGCAATTCTGTTTTTTATGGAATATCCGGTAACATTTAAAACATTTTGCTTGTTTTAATAAAGATTCTTTTCGTTGTTCCAAATTTAAATGACACAAATTTGCTTCGTGTTTTTGAGAGCAAAAGGGGCAAAGGCTTCCAGTAATTGTAGTTAATGTGAATGCTGAAGGATTTTTTATTTTTTCTTGGTGAAAATGTTCGGGAGAATTTTGTCTAAATTTATTTTCATGGGATATTTTCAAAACTGATAGAAGTAACATTAATAGTTTTTTCTCGCGCTTCTATTTCTCGTTTCAGGAACAACAATAAATCATTTACACTAACATCCTTTTTATTGCATTGTTCTCTGTGAAATTGTAATACAAGATCATTTGGTATACATTTATAAATAATGGGTAATAATAAACAACCATATTGGTCTGACTTCACATCAAGTGCTTCGAGACATCGTATTTGTACAGTTATCTGATCATATAATTTTCTCAAAGAATGTATGTCATTTGATCTTCGTACTGCTTTTAAGTTTAATAGTTTGTTAGTGTGCTCGGAAATTAAAACATCTCTTTTCCCAAAACGATCCTTTAACATATTTATTGCCGTTACATAATTTTCACTTGTTAATGGAAGCCCATTAATAGCGGCAGCTGCTGAATCAGAAATTAAAGATTTTAAGTAAGTAAACTTTTCAATTTGCTGAAGAGCTTCATTTTCATGAACAGCAACTTTAAACTGAGGCCAAAATTCTTGAAATTCGCAAATGTTGCCTGTAAATTTATTTAAAGAAATTCGCGGCAATTTCGTATTCGACTTTGATTGACTGTCTGATATGGAGGGCGTAATTACTTTTGGTTCACTCGCAATAGTTGAATTTATGTTTAAATTTTCAAATATTTACTGGCTCTAGATTTGCAAGTCACAATAGCTTCCTTATATTCTATCGAAGTTTCTATTTCTGTTTGGTTTCAATTTCCGATTCAATTGACTCATCCAATTTTTCTAATGATAATTTATGTTCAAGTAATGCCGCTAAAGAGTCGAACTATTTCCGATTTGGAATCACTTTCTTTTTTAATTTAACTATCAATTTTTTTTATCAAATTCGTTACTGTTGTTTTAATTGACCCGCGTTTTGTTATGTTTCGTTTTAAAACTTCACTTTAATTCATCTTTATATTCACTCATTCAAAGAATTATGTCTTCCAATATATCTTAAATTTACGAGAAATTTTAAATAATTTACCCGTTTAATGAAATGCCAGTAGCATAGTTATCAATTTATATTCACGGCCTTTGCACCAGTGTGGCGGCCGGTTCTGGTTCAGTGGATTTCTTAAATTAACTTACACTATCTTAAAATAAATCAATTGGCACTTACTCAATTAATTCCACGGGATATCAATTTTTCTCTTCGTATTTAATTGGAAGACACATATTTACAGCTATAATACATTATGATACATTTATTTACAATAAAAGCGAAACTGTTCTTAAAAACATTCTTTCAACACCACCATCTCAAAAACAGAGTGAGCGCGAGCGATGAGCCCAGGAGGAGTAACCAATAGAGCCATTGCATACTTGCCAACTAAATTTCGGTAAAACTCAGAAGATTTTGGACAAAAAATCAGAAGAAATCAGAAGAAATCAGAAGATTTTCGTGAAAAATCAGAAGAAATCAGAAGATTTTTTAAGTTTTATAACACTTTCAGTAAGGACTAAAAAACAACTGAATCCTTAACAAATTTGAAAGAGAAACTCAAATAAAATATTCACTAATTTGCGATTACACAATATATATATTATGATTAAAAAAAAAAAAAAAATAACTTGAATATATTAAAAATTACTATTTTTTTTTTTTTTTCCTTTTGAACATTTTTCATTTCCTACCTTTCCTACCTTTTTTGATTTCCTACCTTTCACATTAAAAGACACTTAAAACTTCTGCCTCCTAACATCTTTCTTTTTTTTTTCTGTGTAGTAAAAAAAAATTCTGAAATTCGCAGCAAATTTTCTGAAAAGTTATAGCGGGGGGGGGGGGGGGGGGGGGATCCACTAAAAACTGACGAAATTCGCGATGTTTTGGTAAAATTTGTGGGGGTTTTCGCGATCTTTTGACGAAATTTGTGGTTTTTTCGCGATATTTTGACAAAATTTGTGGGGTTTTTTCGCGATCTTTTGACGAAATGTGCCGTTTTTTCGCGATCTTTTCACGAAATGTGCCGTTTTTCCCAATCTTTTGAGGAAATTTGCCGTTTTTTCGCGATCTTTTGACGAAATTTGCGTTTTTTACGCGATTCTTTGACGAAATTGGCGATTTTTCTGCAAACGATAGACAAAATTAATTTTTTTCGTCGAACATTTGTCGAAATTCACGATATTTTTTATATCCGAATTTTCGAATTGGTGAGATTCTTTTTTCAATTTTCAGAAATGAATGCCTTACATTTTCGGAAAATTTGGGCCAGAATCACCCCTACGCGTTGTTTACGCAATCTTTTCACGAAATTCGCGTCTTTCCCGCGATCGTTCGGCGAAATTTGAGTTTTTTTCCGCGATTCTTTAACGGAATTCACGTTCTTACGCATTTTTTTTTTTTTTTTTTTTTTTTTTTTTTTTTACGGAAATAGCGCTTTTACGCGATCTTTTGACGAAATTCGCGTTTTTTCGCGCTCTTTTTTTTGTGTGTGTGTGTGGGGGGGGGGGGAATTCTCGTTTTTTACGCGATCTTCTGACGACATTTGCGTCTTTCCCGCGAACAATCGACGAGATTTCGGGGTTTCTCCGAGATCCTTTGACCAAACTCGCGTACAAAGCGTAAGAAAAGGCCGAAAATCTGAAGAAAATGACGAAAAGCGGAAGAAAATGCATTACGCGCGTAAAATCGGAAAACATGCCGATTTTTCGGAAGAATTCTGAAAAAATCGGAAGAGTTGGCAGCTATGCCATTGCCATCCTTTTATCGCCCATTTGGCGTCAAAACATATAATTCTCCACACAAGTCTAGTGAATTTATTTATTGCTCTGTTTCTTTTTTAACATATGACAACAAGAAAGAAAAAAAGGCATCATTTAAACTATTATAAACATAATTTAAATAATATGAAATTATTAATTGTTTAAATCATGTATATATTTTTAAATATTACACTGTTTAATTATTATTTATATTTCTACTTTTTAGCATTTAAAACACTTTGTTGTTACAACTTCCCCGCCAGTTGTCAAACTCTGCTACTTAAAAATTTTTAATTTGCTTCAAGTTTACATATCTCTATTTTTTTTTTTTTTTTTTTTTTTTTTCTTGTAGTTGTTGTCTTGATTTTAGTTTGATTTCATTATGACAATTTTGTCTGATTATATTATCTGACGAATTGCAGTGATTGCTTGCATGCATTTCCCAGAGTAGCCGATCATTTTCCCAGATTTTGGAGTGCATTTTGAATTTTCTCCTTTGGAATATGAACCCTGTTTATTAACGTTACTAAAGATTTACAATTAGAACAGAAATTATTTTAAAAATTTAAGAGTGAAAATTCTGAAGACTTTGTGTGCTTGGTAAGAGAAAGCAATGCGGGAGGAGGTAAAAATGAAAAAATGGTGATTTGGGATAAGGGAGAGGCATTTATGTGAGTGATTATTTATTACTACAAAAAAAATAACAATTGGAGCAGAAAAGTTTTAAAATTTTAGTGAGTTTTAAACATTTTACCATTGTGTACAATGGGACAGGGGGATGAGAAGTAAAGCAAAATTTCAGAATAAGGGAAAATTTAGATAAAATTTTTTAAAAAGCAGAAATTTGTTCAATTCTTAGTTTCAATTTTGATAAGATAATTCTATAAAAATTACTGCATAATAAAAGAAATTTAATCACAATTAACAACAATTAAGATAAATCTTGAAACTTACACTTTCATTATAGCTAACAGTTCTAACTAGATCAGTATGTCCTTTCAAAATGTATCCAGCAGAACTACTTTTATTAGGATAAGGGTTATTTTCATCAATTTGCCATAAATGAACTTCTCCTCTAAATAAAAAATAATGAAAGAATTAGGTTATAAAACATTTACAAATATTTCAACAAAAAACAAGCAAAAGAAATTTTTTTAAACAATTTTATAACACTTAACATAATATAAACACAAAAAGAAACAGAGAAAAGGGGGTAATCCACAACTTTTATCTCAACGGCAAACTCTAAATGAGTATAACAGATCACATTGATAACAAATATCTGAAATCAAATTATTACATAAAACTGAAGGTTATTGTACTTTGTTACATTCAAAAACTGCTGCATAGATTTCAATGGGAATTTCACTAAAATAAAGCTTGATGAACAATCTATCAAATAAGTTATTTATTAAGCAATTTAATGCAGAATTTGAGAAGTTAGACTCAAAAAATTAAATTTCTCTCCGCAATTTTTATTTAAAAAAAATCTTTAATTTCATAGGTTTTAATCTCACAGTAAAGGGGATTAAATATAAGTGAAAATTTCGTCACTTTGATGTAACTGTTATGTTTCTCTTTTATAATTAAAATGCACATTTTCTTATAAATGTGATATCATTTACATAAACATATTTTTTTATGTATTAAGATATTTTTTTAATCAAAAGTCTGAAAAACTACACCATTTTGTTTCAATTGCAGCATTTATTTCTCCTATCTTCCAAAGCTAAAGTAATAGTAATAGTGAAATGAAATACCAGTGGAAGTGATGGCATTTTACAGAAATCACCGTAAATTATCTCAAATACATAAATTAAAATACATATTTCCTTTTAAATGAAATGACTTTTTATCTTAAATCAGTGTCTATGAATGAGAAATACGTTTTCCGTTAAACATAACATTATTTTATTTTTAGTTTTAGTTTCGGGTTTTTAATCTTACTATCAGAGGAATAAAACATTAGTGAATGTGACATCATTTTATCAAAATCATAGTACATTGTTTCAAATACAAAAATTAAAATATACTCTTTCTTTTGAATGCAACATCATTTTTATCTGAAACTAGAGTCCATGAATGAAAAAAAATATATTTTTTGCTAAGCATAACATCATTTTCATTTTTTTTTTACTTAAATCTCAGTACGAGTACAATGAAATGCCAATGAAAATTACGTTATTTTTATTCAAATCATAGTAAATTATTTAAAATTCATAAATTAAAATGCCCTCTTTATTTTGAATAACTCTTTGTAGCCACACATGTAAAGACTGCCAATTAAAGTAAACACAAGTAATTCATTAAAAATAAGCAGTTGCTTATATGAAAAGAAGCAAACAATAGACATTAAAATTACACAGTTAAACAAATTCTTTATAATTTTATCATATTAATAATACATTAATTATCTATCAGTAACAGTATAATGTCAATTTCAGATTGGTGGGAAAACAAATTCAACAGTACATTTTAACAATTATGTGTTCTAATCTGTGGACTTTGCTGTATTATAAAACGAATCATTTCTCATTTTAAATAAAAATTGCAACTCATTGATAATTAAAAAATGATAAAAATATTTTTTTAAAGAGTGGCATTCAATGGTACACAGTTGAAGAGGATTTTCAAGTAGTATTTAATTTTTTATTAAGGAATGTTTATTTTATATTAATCAAGACCAATAATTTCATCTTCTAATTAGCAAACTGACATATATTATATAAAAAAACTAGGAGGACAAACAACTCTCCCAAGTCAAGATTGGATTTTTTTTTCAAAAACTGAAGCATTTCTTAAAGGAACAGGAAAACAGCAAGGGCTATTAAGTTAAAATTGTACTAAGGTTTAAAATAATAATAATATAAAATTAAACATACCAAGGAAATCATAGAAAAAAGAATTCTTACAAATACACATTGTAAACTGTAAGGAGATAAATTTAATTGAATAAACTAAAGATTAAATCTTTGCTGTCTCCAAAAAAGAAAAAAATTTTACCAATAGGAGCATTAGGATACCAAAACTACCCATAAGGATGGGCCACAGATAAACCAGCAAGTAATGACAACTAAACAATGTAGCAACATGAGTAAGAAGGAGGGGGACTAACAAGCTTCTGAAATTTATCTTTGTATATGATATTTGATTACGCTCTGTGCTTTTAATTTCTATTCTTTAACTGTATTCTTTCAGAGGTGTTTCTCTCTAAACTGACCATTGGTATTAAGAGTACTTTTATTATGATTAGTTTTTATTATTGACCCTCCGTCGGTCGCAACTCTGGGACTCCCGAGTTTTGGCGCAATGTATCTGATAGGTACATGTTAGAAAATCAATTAATTGACAATTCTAATTGACCATCATTAGGATATACAAAGAGATAATATTTCAAATTTGAATGAAAAAACCTCATTTATTACACTCAAAGTAAGTAATCCTGTGTGCTCTAGAGGTAGAGTGGACGGAAATAATTGTGCTGTGCCTGTCAGGCCTATTGCGACCGACAGAGGGTTAAATAAGTAACTGTTCACTTGAGAACTTTTTAATGTTAAAATATGTCAGGGAGAATCTTGTCTGGATAAGAATCTGAAAATTTCTTATTTCACTTTTACAACAGATAACACAAAATAGTAAGTATTTCCGTAACTTTCATCGCCGAATATTATTTGCTTGCTCTATATGAATGCAACATGTTAGCAAAGTTAGTGTTATGCATACTTTGTAAGCACACAGTTAACTGAAATAATCTGATATGAAATGAAACATACAATGAAATGCATACAAAGTTTGACATGTGAAAATTAAAATATTTACGAAACTTTTGCATCCAATTATAATAACATTTTACCTAACCATAGTAAATTTTACATATATTATATATATTAAATTCCAATGTGGCCATAAAAATTAACGAAGACTACATAATACACAAGTAAAAAAACTACTAAAAAAATCCATAAATGTCACTCATATATCAAGATGAAATTAAATATTTTCCCTTCAATCAACATAAAAATAGTCGTTTCTTCCTTAAAGTATTATTCAAATGTTTGTACTCTACTTTAACAAACTATTTCTTTGTAAAAGAACTTCAGCGTTTAAAGATTGTTGTGACAAATGTTTTAATACATAAAGCTTTATGAATTAAAAAAGCATTTGCTGAAAACCTTTTTTCTTTCCAAGTGGGAAAGTTTATCTCTAATTTTCCATATATATTTTCAAAACATACAAGAATTCCAAGACTTGTAGAATACATTAATTTGTATAATTTTATAATATATCATTGCTTTATGTGTGTTTTAATTTTAACTAGATAGAAGCCGTCAATATTAGAAAGTAAATAACTTGCATGTTTCATTAGAAAAATTCTTGAATTTTTAATTAGTTGCTTTTAAATTAATTATTGAAATTGTGACAAATTTCTATATTACATAAGGGATTCCTATTTCTTTAAGGTGATAGATGGTGCTGTTGGCCAACTCTATTCAATGAAGTCAAAGATTTTTCAGTTTATAATTTACAATTATGCTTGCTTTTTATCAGAAATTTAACTTAAAACATTGGTTAGGGCAAAAAATAATATTTATTTTTATTTATTAGTCTTTTTTAACTGCACAACCATTAACAGCTGCCATGAATTCTTTCTAGATTCTTGTATGAATTTTCTCTCTTTCCAATTTATTTTTTATTTTTTATGGAAAAAAAGGCAAACTTTTCTTTCTGGCACACACACACATGTATATTCTTGATAATGGTCCGAAATTATAACAAAAATTGCAGATCAGCTCAATTTATTTAATTGATAATTATATGCAAAATATTTTAAATATAAAATTATTATTATTATTTTAAATATTGTTCAGTGTTAAATTTTATTTAATTATATGTGGCTTCTACAAAAATTCAGAGCTTTAAACTGCTGCTTTAGACCAGCTCTGCTACCAGAAACTCATTCTACTATCCTCTAAATTGAAGAGGTCCAAAAAAGACTTTTGACACATGCACAGATGTGCTGAATTCGGGTTACTTAAATTTTTACCTTTGTGTTTTAATATGCATGATTATACGGACTTGAAAAGAAAAAATGAAGGAGTCTAGAAAAAATCTAAGTCCAGAATTTGAAAGAATTTGCCATATTTTTTTCAGCTATGACACTTTTATGTAACACATGTCCCTTAATTTTTTATTATCACATTTGGAGAGAGAAAACTAATAATAAAAAAACATTTCAAATCAATTTTATTCTATTAAAATCAAACAGTTAGTGCTAAAATTGCACACTATCCACATTGTATTTAGTTATTTCATAAATTTGAATACAAAAGTGACAGCCAAATATTTTATAAAGTGATCAATCAGAGATGTGTTTGGAAAAGTTTTGGGTTCTAAAATGGGATCCTTCACAAAAGTTTTCAAATTAAAACAGGAATATTTACAAAAATTTTCACTTTAAAACAGGATTTGTCTTAAAAATAAACCTTTTACAAAACTTTCTCATCTGTAAACTGAACATTTCCCAAACTTAATCATTTAAAAATAAAATCTTGCCTGCCAAAATATAAATACGTCCAAACTATAATTACTGAACGTCATGTTCACCTTGATTAACTAATAAAATATGCAATATTCAAATTCTAATAAAATTTACTTAAAAGGTGCTAAAATGTACATGAAAATGTTTTTATAGCATAAAAACCGTCAAAGATGTTAAAACCCCAAGTGCTTTTAACTGCACTATAACAGTTGTCATCAGGGGGAAAATCTAGAAAAAAAACCAGAGCGCTTGGGGTTTTAACATCTTTGACTGTTTTTATGCTATAAAAACCTTTTCATGTACATTTTAGCACATTTTAAGTAAATTTTATCAGAATTTTAATATTGCATATTTTATTATAAATAAATCACCAAAAAAAATTTTTTTTTTTTTTTTTTTTTTTTTTTAATAGAAGATTTTTTTTAAAAATAGATAAAGAGGAACTTGAATATGATTATATTTTCAAATTCGCAAAATTATGATTACAGTTTTTACAAAAATAGAAAACAAAACTAGGACCCAGTGAGAAAAGTTAAAGAAATCTGATGATCATATATACCACGGCGACTTAAATGCCAAGTAACTCATTCATGCTTCTACACTTGAGAACAAATAAAATTTAAGCACTATTCAAGGACTGTATAGATATACACAAAGTAACAGACAATACATACTTATAATCAAATATTTATAAATCACAAAATTTTAGGATACATATGAAAACTAGGATCATTGAAGATTCAATCAAACTACAACTAAAACTGTAGTACATTTACATTAAGTTACTGTTAATATATACATGGCAGTAAAAGTATCAAATACAGAGACAAAAGTATTAACTCTTTGCATAAGACATTATGAAAAAATCCATAAATAATCAAACTCTTACGAATTTTTTCCAGTCGCAAGGAAAAAGCTTTCTTTGATTGGCAGACTATCAATCATACAATCAGCCCTGATCTAAAACAAACAAACAAAAATTAATTACATATGCAGTTAAGATCACACATGCATTACACCGGGGAACACAGATTTTGTTGACTTAGATCTGACACTTGTTTTTGGCTAATTATTGGCATCTAAATCCAAAAATGACCCCAGTTTTTTTCAATCACGTCAACTTTTTAAGCTACGGGATACCCCAAAAGTCATACTTAATGTGGATACAAAGGAAAATAAAGAAAAAATTACCAAGTATATTATCCATACAACGGCTGAATTAACTTACTGTAAGCTATATTGTGTTCATACCAGTAGTAAAATCCTTTTACGAAACTAAAAAAGTACATATTAAGGTAAATATTCTGGCTTATAACTTTTCCATGAGTGTTCAATTTGTGGACAATCTCGCTTGATACTCCAACAATAGTCAGCCATCATATTGTTCATCCCATCTACCTTGATACCGTTCTTCCATGAGCTTCAAATCTTTGTGGAATCGCTCACCCTGCTCATTACTGAATTCACCAAGATTTTTCCGGGAAGTGGTCAAGATGGCTATGCAGAAAATGAAGTTTGATGCTCATGTTGCAACCAAGCATTTTGAAACTCTCTAAAAGTTGTTGGGCAATTTCGATGTAATTTTCTACTCGCATATTTCCAAGAAAGTCTTTTACAAGGTTTTTGAATGCCAACCAAGCATTCTTTTGGAGTTCTGTCATTGTTCCGATGAAATGTTCATCTCTAATGAGCTACTGAATCTGTGGGCAGTCAAATACACCTGCCTTTATCTTTTCAAAAGACAGGTTTGTAAATTTTGAAATGAGATAAACTGTCTCCTTCAGTTGACAAAGCTTTCACGAACTGCTTCATTAGACCCAGTTTTATATGCAGAGGTGGAAATAGGATGGTCTTTCTGCCGACAAGTGGCTGATGCAAAATATTTGGATTGCGAGGTTTGAGGTTAGGTCTTGGAGGCCAATTCGACTGGAACCAATGCTTCTCATGAGCTCTGCTGTCCCACACACACACATATAAAAAATAAGTATACATGGTATATCCATGTTGCTGGCGATGAAGGAAGCAGACCATTTTAAGGTAACACAAGTGATACATTCATGCTTGAGATATTGCAATAAGTCAATGGCTCTCTTTATGTCCTCACATTCCTCGCGGAAATAAACTGAATGGCCTATTGGGACTGTTCTAAATAAATTTCCATTGTAAAGTGAGCACACATTTCAAGCTCCTTGTTGAGCTATCGATGAACAGTCGCCATTCAGTTGTGGTATAGGATGGAATTCCCAACTCCTCCATTAAACCATGTATATTATGGCAATAAACAAATCTACCGTCACTTCGAAAGTATTGAAGAAATTCGCTTTCTCTTGATCGAAAGTAGGTATCTTAACTCCTTTTTCAAGCAAACTTTTCTCATGCAGTCTTGATGCTAAGAATTCTTAAGCGTTTTTCTTCCTATGACTCACACCCGATTTAGCATAGAGTGGTCACATTAATATAAGCTGTAGAGAAAAACTTGGCATGATAGGAGAAAATGAATTGCAGTTTTGAAATCAGCACGCTTTTTGGACTTAAAAACAGCTGAAAAATCTAAGTCAACAGAAATTATGTTAAAAATTGTTTCCCAGTGTTATTATGCTAAAAATGCTAATTACAATATAACAAATAAATAATTAAGAAAATGTATAGAAACAAACAAAAAATATATAGACAAAATATAGAAACAAAAGTAAACAAAATTTTCAACTCTAACAAAAAATTTTAAAAATTAGATTATATAACGGTTATCTTTTTTATTTTTCCTGGGTTTTTCTGTATTAATATCCAAAATAATATTCAACAACAAATTTAATTTTTTTTTAATTTAAGCAATTTTACAGCAAAGTATTCCATAAAGCTGAAAAAGTCTCTTGTATGGATTCTTTCCTTAACAAAACTCAAAATTTATGCCTTGGGGTAAAATAGAGTAAAGCCATCAAGTTTTATCCTCTAAACAGTGGTGGGGAATTTCTAGAAAATCTTACCAGCCAGCAAAATCCAAAGTACAATTGAAAATTATTATAACAAAATTTACATATATGCAAAACTAGTTGCTTACAATTACTACAATGTTTTCATGAGTTTTTTTTTATCTATACAATTAAGAAATATATACAAGAAAGGAAGGTTTAATATAGAATAGAAGTTGTTTACATCACAGTAATTTGGAAAGTTCAAAATATAGCTAACTAGTAAAAGAAAAAAATAAAGTTATGAGTATATTTCTATAGTTTACAGTTTTTGAAGACTACCTAAAAATTCGCTTGCCCTGTCAAGAAATTCCCTCACCATTGGCGAATAAAATGATGCATTTCCCCACCACTACTAAATATGGATAATATCAGGGTATTTCTCAAAGTCTACATACCATTACAGTCCTCCCCACTTAATCGGGTCAGGGATAATCGAATACCCCGCTTATTTGAATAGAATCCTCCGGAACCGAATTTATTCCTATTGGTTCTATGCTATTTTCCCCTGCTTAAACCAAATACCTTTTACGAACGTCCTCACTTAATCGGATTACAACTGTGTGACTGATGTTTGAAAATAGGTGCGGAAAGTACGTTTCAGCTGGAATTTCCTTTCACCTTTTGTCATTTTTAGTTCCTTTACACTGATAACAAATTTTCAGTTTTTTCTACAATGATTTCAGCCGCCAGGCGTATAATGAACAGGCCAAATGATTTCCCCACCTTGATCCCCTCACATCACTTCTTGCTGTTAACCAGGCAATGCACCGTCACTTTGAGATTCGAGATGGTAATTGTGATATTTTGCACTCATTCGAAAAATAACTCTATATTTACTCCTTTAAGATTCCACTTAAACAAACCACTTTAAACGATTTTTTAAGGCAGTATAAGTAACGTAAATTAGAAGTATCAAAGTTTTGACCAAATTCAAACGAGCTGCATTGTGATGTAAACCATATAAATGTATGTACTGACATTAAATTAATACGTATTTACTTTATATTAGCATTTGTATTTATTTTAGCTTAA
This sequence comes from Maratus speciosus, assembly GCA_963932465.1. Taxonomy (NCBI): domain Eukaryota; kingdom Metazoa; phylum Arthropoda; class Arachnida; order Araneae; family Salticidae; genus Maratus; species Maratus speciosus. The sequence continues at coordinate 94,451,912 of OZ010791.1, forward strand.
GTTATTCTATTAACGACTTATTATGCTGTTAAAGAAACAAACCATAAATGGTTCTTTTACCTTTTTACTATGCATTAAATATTACAGTTATGATTCCCCGTTTAATCAAATACCCCACTTAATCGAATATTATTTTTCGAACAGTCAATATTCGTTTAAACGGGTATGACTGTATATATAAAAATTTATAAATATAACTTTCTGTAATTTACAACAGAAAGGTGCACGAAACAAAACAATAGAGTAAATATAAATATAATTTAAAAATAGCAAATAAAGCCTTTGTGCAGCAATATTAAAAAGCAGAAAACCAACGTTTAAAAATGCACAAATAACACATGAAAAGCAGCAAACAGCTGTTTCGAATCTACAAGTGAGATTCTTCATCAGTGCAAAATAGGGCAAGACGCAGCGTGCTAGGAAAAGCAAGGCTTTTAAACGTTGGTTTTCTGCTTTTTAATATAAATATAATTATTAAAAAATCAACATAGTAAAAAAAAATAAAAATAAAAATGCACGATGAAATGAAAGTCAGAAAAACTACTGATTTAAAGCATAAAAAAAAAAGTTTTGGACTATTATTACAAAGAAAAAAAAAAGTTTTGGATTATTACTACAAAAAAAAAAAGTTTTGTATTACTAGTACAAAAAAAGAAAAGAAAAAGAAAGAAAGTGACGAAACCTGAAAGTCTTTAAGAAGTTTTTCTCTCGATGTGCTTAACATGGATTGTGCCTGTAAAATTAAAATTGCAAGATATGTAAATGTATTTCTTAAAAACAATTAAGAAGGACATAAAATAAATAATAGATGCAGGCATTTTTTATTGATACTTACAGTCTTTGTTTTTATTAAATGATGTTCTTCTATACCAGTAGTGCAAGATAAAATATCTTCTGATTTCCAAGTGAAAGTATTCTGCAACATAGCAAGAAATTAGGAAACTTCATTAATGAACAAATACAAGATATTTATTGTTTTATCACAGATTTATGAAAAAATGTATTAAAAAAACTAAGGTTAAAGATAAAGAGCAATTTCAGAATCAATGTTTTACAATGACTATATTTTGCTACATTTTTTCCCATTTGGCTGCTGTTTATTTTTTACTGATTAGCCAAATTGCTACAGTGGATCACAAAAGTAAAATAAGTGAAATATTTGTGCACTCGCCTGTATTAGTTTGTGTGCAAGCAAACACATAGTGTCAATTTCTGGCATCGATAAATACAGTAGACTCCCTCAAATCCGCACAGCTTGGGACTAGAGGTTAAGCGGATTTTAGAATTTTGCAGATTTCTGGTCAATGTTTTGATTACATTTTTTAAACAGTCATTTGAATGCAATAATGCAGTCAAAGTTATAATGAATGATTGTAATATAGTAAAATATTAAAATAATTAAGTAAAGTAATAAACATAATATAATAGCATTTAATAAAGTAATAAAGTAAGTTAATTTAAAAACTGATTAAAATATTAAAAGTAAAGGTCAAGTAAATAATTAATAATGTATATTCGAATATGCATAAAAAAGATGCGATACATTTTCCTTGAATTATTCAATGAAACTTTCCATATGAAAAGTACTCTCTCTATTACTTCACATCAAAATCATCGTAACAATAACCAAAAAAGCTTGATTAACAAAAAAATATATTTGGTAAGAAGATTGTGATTGCCAGTGATATCAGCAATATCTTGATTTTTTTTTTTTTTTTACAAACAAATTTATATTCCTTTCATGGAAAACCACGAATTCAGTCATATTATTAAGAATTACATATTAAAATACATACGGGATGAAATAAAACTGAAAAATTCTGTAATTTTGTCCCTACATCTGAAATGAAAGTTTCATTGTTTACATCTGTAAAGATGTGTGGATTTTAGGCATTAACAGATTTTAGGGTTGCGGATTTGAGGCAGTCTACTGTATTTCTTAAAAAAAATTTCCAATGAGAAAAAAATATCTATTATAGAAATGCTAATTTTAAGGTATTTCAATAGGAAAGTGAAATATGCATGAATGAATACATCAATTTATGTTTGAAAAAAATAAAGCAAAGTCAAAATTTTCTACAAAACTTTTTTATTATTTCCAGTTTTTCTGCTGTTAAAATATAATGGTGAAAATTATACAAAACGTATTTCTTTTTAGTTCCTCTTTATCACAAAATGGAACAGTGCGACCTCGAAAATCCGACAACTTCAAAAATCCATCATCAAAGCCATCTTCTTTCCTCCTCCCGTCTTTTTTACACTCTTAGTTTATGAAAGAGGGGGAAAACAGCAATTGTTTACAAATTCAAAAACTTCGAGATTGAAACCAATAGAAATTAAGTATAAATAAGAGTAATAAGTCTTAATTACGTCTACTAATAATCATATCACAATATATATTTCAAACGGAAAAATCAAAACATATCTGATATTACGAGGTTCAGGGGTTTGTAATGATCTGTTATCTTTTTGCATCCCGAATATATGGATTGAGTGGTTGTACAACTTGCGGAATTGTGACATAGAAGGAACATGTGCAATATTGAAAATGTAGGAGGCATTATATTTTTACTTGTATTCGATGATTTTTTTTTTCCTGTTTTCATATGCATTGTATTTGTAATTTCTGCAATACATTCTGATGATGACTCAATGAAGGCGTTGAAACATGTCAGTATAGGTTTTATATACATTTTTAATGTGTTTTTAGTAATATATTTTAAGCAAATAAATATTTTAATATATGTTTTGATTTTTCCATTTGGAATATATATTGTGATATGAAAGTAAATGATTAACAGATAGCGAGATTGATGATTCTGTGCTAAATAGAAATTCTGATAATACTAGTAACATCTTAGAGGAACAAAGACAAGGAGCTAGCAGCAGATATAGACCAGGAGCCGGCAGCAAAGACAATCACCTCATCGAGTTCATGGCAGAAATTCCAGAATTAGTTAAAACTCGATACGCATATTAAAATGCAATCGGTCTGCCAAGTCATATCTTGGTGAAAAACACTTGAAAACCTGATTTTAGTGGTTGAGTCATAGGTTTCCCATTGTGTTTCCCTGCACCCAAAAGTATGAAAACATGGATGACTGGGAGCAAGAAAATGCAATAGTAAACATATGAGTCAACTGCTAAAATCGGGTTTACAGGTGTTTTCCACCAAGATATGACTTGGCAGACCAATTGCGTTTTAATATGCGTATTGAGTTTTAACTAATTCTCGAATTTTAGCCGCCAACTTGATGAGGTGATTGTCTGTGCTGTTGGCTAACGATCTAATATGGTGTCACTGGAAAAATGCAATAAGTTTGATTGGAAAATTAACATCTATATTCTTTAGAGAAACAAGATAGTATTTCTGAAATCTATATTCTTCACCTGTATAAAATCAAAGAAAAACGTGTTATAGAGAGGTTGAAAAAATTGAAGCAAATAAAATTTATATTGATGTTTCGGAAATTACATGACAAGAAAGGACTTTACTGTTTATTAGTTTGTTTGTTTTGTATAACATAGAAAATACCAATTAAAGTAATTTTTTTTTAAATATTTAATTTTCTCTTTTCTTACAAAAATATCACTTGCCTGTAAATTAAATTATGAATAAAGACACCGTTAAGGGTGGATTTGCTTTTCTTTGGCTGATTTTCTTTTTTAATTATTATTATTTTATTTCTTATAGTCTGTAGATTACCCCTGTAAAATGATTTGGCCGAATTCGAAGTAATTTTGTAATTATTACCCAGCTGCCAAGAAGGGTTATGTGTTTCATGCATATCTGGATATGTGAATTTCTTTATACCCTCGATACATCACAATGGCTGGATGGATTTTAATGAATGAAGTTTCTATCGATTTGTCTTAGCCGTCCGATGGTTATAGGCTAGATTTTGTTTTTATAAATTCAAAACGGCGGTAGAGAAGAAAAAATTTTTTACACACTCTATTGAGTGGCATATCATTGGATAAGTCTTTCAAAATGAAGACGATGTTTCATTGAGTATTTTACAGTCAGAAGCTCCGTTTAAATACTACACAACCTGGAAGTTGTGTAGGTAGGATCTCTAGCTTTACTGCAACTCTAACCATCACAGATACAGTGTTTATAAATAGGAACTAACAATTACATACAACTTAAAAGTCATCAATACTAGTGAATAAAAAAATAGGTAAGTAATATAAAAAATAGTTTCACAATGATGAGAAATAATTAATTAATTCGCTTTTTATGCAGTCAGCTTTTTTGATTTTTTAAATTTAATTTTTACTTGTTTAGTTTTTTAGCAAAATGCGTCTATAGGTTTACACTGTTTTGCAGCAGTATAAATGCATTTTACGCAAAATGACTTTTTTTTTTAAAATTAAATGTAATATAATTCATCGGAGCTTCGACCACTTTCAACCATTTTTATAAAAAGATAAATATTTTTATAAGCATGCGAAAGTGCAAAAAGAAAATCAGAAATAGACCTTTTTATCAAATGGCTGCCATTTTGTTGATTTTCAACTTTTTGATCTCAAAGTGCTTGAAGCTTCAGACAATATTATCTATTTCCATAATCCTTAACGAAAGTTGTTTGCAAAAAACTCCGGTGCCTCCTGCCCAATTGGAAGTGTATGACACACATGCTAAGACATTCACCTATGGAACTTGAGCCACACCATCAATTTTTTTATTTAAAAAATTTTTTTAATGTTCTTCAATTGATAATAAATAACATGCAAAAACCCACCACTTAAATCTTTATTTCTATTTCAGAAAAAAAATGCTAAAAAACACCCTTTTTTCAGCCTTCTTGAGGCAAATTCCCCCCTTAAGTATATCTGAAGTACTTTTGTTGTTCTTTCTGAAATCCAGAATTTTCAAACATCCGACTTAGTCTCGATCCCAACGATGCCGGATTTTTGAGCTTATACTCTATTAAAGTATGGTGTTTAATCACTTTATAGCTGCATATTTTAGCAAGCTAATTTCTATTAAAAATGTTATTCAGTACTTTTTAAGGATGATTCCCAATTAAATAACAAATATGTAATTTACAATTATTCAAAAGAATATCAATAAAGACAATAAACATGAGTTACAATTTCCTTTCAAATAAAAAAAAAAGACAAATATTGAGAGAAACACATAATTTATAAGCAAATATTTTAAATAAAAATAGGTAACAAATAAGACCAAAAATAGAATTATAAAATAATTGAATCACACACCAACAGAGGTATTAAATTAAATTATAAAATCATACATTTTTATACAGGGCGTCTACAGAAACTGCAAAAAAAAAGTTCCCTGATTTCCATTATTAACAATACGCATACAGTATTTTTTTCATGTATACAGCTTTCTCATATAACACACTTATCCAGCTTGCTAATATCTCATTTGGGAGAAAAAACATGAAAATTGCCTACTATTCATAACAGTTTTATAAATCCAAACTCAATCCAAACCAGAAAATTTCTTCATTCTTTGAAAAATGTTCAATTGCAAAACATATCTACATCTGATGGGATAGCTAATTGGATTAAGCTAGCTACCTGGTCAAAGTAGCTAAAGTAACATTTAAAATTTTCAAAAAAGGGTAAATTGCTTTCAATATAAGTGCTATCCATAGAAAATGAGGACATCTGATTACATTAAGTTGTGTTAAATATCAAAAGCTCATACCATGTGCATTTTTTTTTTTTTTTTTTTTTAAATATTGGGGAAGACTAATCAGCATAAGAAAAAATATATATAAAATAGACGAATTAGTCTCGCTGGCAAAGTATTTTCACATATAGACAAATTTCTGCGATTTTCGAATATTTTTACAAAATTCCTGACTTTCCAGATTGATAAACTTCCCTGATTTTTCTATGATTCCCTGATTTCCAGATTCTGTAGACACCCTGTTATACACAAGGATTTTATAAGTACAAGTTATTACAAAATTATTCTGGAAGAAAATTACTTTAAAAAAACTATATAATCATTGATAATAATGTGTTAGGGTATTAGGCTGCACTAAAATTGTGCAGGGATACCCTCCCTTTCCCTCTCCACATTCTAAATTTTATATTACAGAGGAAAACCTTCAAAATGGATTATACTATCAAATTGTGAAAACTGCAGTAATTATTTAACTAATAAGGAAATACAATGAAGTCAGACAGTCAGGTTTAAAGACACTTCAAAATAACATACATATCCAGTGGTCGATCCAGACAAAATCTGGGGTGTTATTTGGGTCCCCTAGACAAAAATCAATTTAATAAAACAGGCCCCTTCACAACATTCTATTTTATAAAAACCCTGTTCATTAATTACTTTTATTTTGTTATATTTTAAAATGTGAAATTTGCAAACAAAACAAATTCACTAGAAAGAAGAACTTTAGCAGAAGTACTTAAAGAAATCATTATTAATAAATGCTTGGTTTCAATACGAGAAAAGGGATTTAACCTTTCATTAAAAAATTTTATTTCACAAAAATAACTTTTACTTTTCACAAAATGGGCCTCAAGCAAAAAAAATTCCAGCACCAGCCCCTACCTCTATCTGATGTCTCTATCTGACACTTTCATACTTTTACTTCAACACCTACATGTTAACGTACTTTAACCTCTAAATAGCAGACAAATTCTGCAGTCCTGGTGTGTTTGATATTTACTAAATGTGCTGTATTTATACCTTCTCCAAGTAATAAAAAGTTATTTTCCAATTATACTTTTATATCTTAAATGTAACAATGCAATTTATTTATAAACTGTGCTATTGTTCCAAATACATTATAGTGGCTCGCACATCTTTCAGTAAAATTCCAATGACCTCAAGTGAATGTAATTTGGAAGGGAGCCATTTGGAACAAATATTTTATATCCTTAAGTCAGTTTTCATCTTTAGGAAATTTAAAATATCAGAGTTTCCCTCAGACAGTTTCAGGATGGCGCTGCACCCTGCCTGCCCTTAGGTTTACAAAATAGCACCCCTCTTGCCGCTCATTTAAAAAATTAGCTCCCTTGTTGCCCTCACCTGAAAAAAGTGTCTTTATTCCTTTGTTTATTAAGAAAATTACTTGCATAGTAAAAATTGACTCATTGCTGTCTTTAAAATAATGTCCTGTCTATTAAATATTAAAAAGTAGTTTTAAAAATCAAAAGAATGCCTTTAAAATTTTTAAGAAATGCCTCTAAAAATCCAAAAACATGCCCTTCAGAATCCAAAAGTGCCCTTCTCCCACATGCAGCACCCTGCCCTTTTTTAAAACTGGGAAAAACTCTGAAAAGATAATACACACTCACAATCAGTATGTGTACTGAAATATGTAATTTCAAATAAAGCAATATTTTACACCTATTCATTCTTTCAAAACAGAAATATAAAGGGGAAAGTAAGATTATTAGAACTGTTGCATACTGTATGCATTCGTTGTTGAGTGACGAGTATTCCAGAGTTGCCAAGTTCCAGAACACAAAAATCAGGTTTTTAAAAAGAAATCGGGAGACTTTTTGCAATGGCTTTTTTTTAATGTAAACATAAATTAATAATAATAATTTAATTCATTTTAAATAATACTACAACTGTATATACTTAATAAATTTTAAAATGCTTTTAACCCTAGAATACTAGATGCTCGTAATTATCATGACTATGGTATTTTAAGATTAACGCTATATGTACTACTATGTTTAGTATTCTAGGGTTAATTAAGGGCTTCAAAATGCTTTAAATTAAGCAAATGACATAATAAAATATGTTTTAAAACAATTTAAAATTCATTATAAATACCATAAATAGATTTTTCCTTCTCATAAAAATATACAATTATAAAAGTTATGAATGATGAATAATTTCTTTATAAATAAAGAAATTATCAAAAACAAAAATAAAATGACACGATTACATTAAAAAGAAATTTACAGTTTTCAACGCAAAGTTACAATTTATTCATTATAGAACATAAAATTAATTGTATGAAAACTGAAAATTTCCTCAAAGCAAGAGTCACAAAGTTTTAAAGAGCCATCATATCGCTCACTCGCAAGAAAAGTGACACATCTCGCAAAAATTCATTTTGCGTTTTATTCCACTAATAGGTCTGGCATTTTCAACAAAGGTATGTTCACCCTTTTATTATATCTAATGTCGCATCTCATGATTTTAAAGAAAATCCAACTCCCTCAAAGAACTATCGCAAAACCTTTAAATATTGCTATAGGAAATGCAAACAAAATTATAAAACTGATTTAAAGCTAATAATAATAATTAAAAAAAAAAAAAAAAAAAAAAAAAAAAAAAAACACGATTTTCACCACCTAATGCAAGAACATGTTTCTCAGCCTATGACTATATGCAGATTGTTGTATGAAAATTGTTTGACAGGTGAAAAATGGAAATATATATTTACAATTGATGAGGCTTGGACATTTTTATCAGATTCCAATAGAGAAGGGTGGATTTACTACCGAAAAATAGGAGAAAAAAAACTTAAAATGTTGGTTTAGAGAAAGCAAGGAAAGTTTTGCTAAAGTTTTTATGGTTACTACTGTATTCTATTAAAATAATAATAATAATAATAATAATTAAATAAGGGAAGTAGAAAAAAAATGCAAATGTTAACACATATTACTATCAGAAATATATTTTTAACACCTGTTTCCAAAGAAGATGTTACATCACTTTACCTAATCTTCATTGTGTCAAGTTTCATCAGAATAAGACTATTGTCATGCTACACAAATACTTTCATAAATGTAGCTGTGCAGAAAATCCCTTTATTATGCTATATGTCCATCAGGGTTGCTACTCATACAGGAGAATGAAATTCCCTGACTTTTCCAGGTGCATTTCATGAAAATTCTAGTGTAGCGGTGTAGTGAGTAGTGGACATGCTGGGGGTAAAACAAATATTACATCACTCTAAAACACTAAAATTTCCTAAATACTGATGATGATTAAATGCTCTTTTTTTTTATCCCACCCCTCCCCAACACAAAAATATCTCTGAGGGAACAAATGGAATTTCTCACTTTAATAATTATGTTTCCAACAAACTATTGAAACTTGCTATACAACATTTGTGCATTGAGCCATTATTAACTTCAACTGTATCACAAAATCACTAACGTCCATATAAACTGTATTGCCAAAGGGAGGCAAAGCAAAAAAAAAAGCAGACATTTCAGTGGGGAGATTGAGCCTTGTGATAATTATTTATTAAAACTTGAAAATAAAAAAACAATGCTGTAAAAAGTTTTAAAATCTGTAATAATGAGTTTTAAAAATTGCAAACTATCTGCTATGGTGGACAGTGGGAATGGGGATAGTAGAGAATAAAGGTAGGATTTTTTTTCTTTTTTTTAGTGGAATTTTCCAAAATATGGTTGATTTTCATCTTTCGTATCCCAAAGACGATACTTTCATGGTGATCACAACCAAATTCCCAGACTATTTCAGGTTTTCCAGGTGATGTAGAAAGCCTGGTTTATTTGTGATCACAGAAAAGGGGTGGATTTGTGTGGGGAGGTAAAATTTCTCAACCCTCCAAACCTCATCCTATTTCTTCATTTTTAAGGGTTTTATGTTTTTATGCATGCTTTCATTTCTGCATGCAGAGGCTAAGTGCTATAATTTCATTTTGCAGTAAAATCGTGCAAATTTTCTTTTACCTCTCCTGTGAAATTTATTTTTGTCGAGATGTGTCACTTTTCTTGAGGGCGAGCGATATATATTTGACCTGAATTTCTATCATATCAAATAGCACTAACCAAAAACAGCAATATAAAATAAGAATGAGAAAAATTGGGTTAGAAAATCAGGAGTCTTCTGCCAAAATCAGGAAACTTGGCAAGTCTGGTATTCTCTCCGACACAAAAAACCAAATCGTTACTTTGGAATATGACTCGTTCCTATATCAACAAATTGCAGAACTAAATGAAACAAACCTCAAACACTACTTCCATTTGCATGATTCATGAATGGAGCCAGATAGTTTGATGGGAAAGTTGTACATGGACTTTGGACTCTTAGAATTTGGCATCAGTTGTACTCACATCAGTATCACACATATAGGCATTCATTTAATCCTTTTGTTACTTTAGCACTGCCATAATAAAGACCTGTTCATTCACCAAAAATCTGTGCATTTTGGAAGAAAGCTCTTGAAGTCATGTATTTAACCCTTTATATCACACACTATGAATCCATGAAAAATTCATCTTCTAAAACATTTTTTGTGAGTATTTGAAACTACTAGAAGATTTATACAATTACAGTAGAGCGCCGATTATCCGAACAAGTCGGGACCAAACCTAGTTTGGATAAGCAAAAGTTTGGATAAATGGACAGACAATTTAAGGGATGTTCCTATTTCAGTGAACCTTCACAATTTATTCAGACTTAGGACTGGCATCACCAGTTAGTCTTGGCGTGTTTAAAAAATCTTTTTATTTTGTATTTATTTATTTGTTACTTTTTTATTTTTATCATCTTCTGAAATCCAGAGATTATAATTTGAGCAAAAAAGTTTGCGATTGCTGCTTGCTTCAAAGAAGGCATTCTTTTCAATGCTGCCATTTGTCGAATTATTCTTAAATACGTTAGTTGATTAGGATCAGACTTCTTCGCCGTTGCTGCTCTCAACGATACGCTAATCAGGGATTAGATTTCAGATGCTAAATCTGAAAAAGGGGGGGGGGGGGAGAAATGGGAGAAACAGAGTGTTTGGATAATTGGAAGTTCGGTTGCAAAAAAGTTTTGAGAGAAATTGGCTGTTCGGATAATTGGAAGTTCGGTTAATTGGGGTTCTGATAATCAGCGTTCTACTGTATTTAATAAATTTTAAAAGAATTTTGCCAATTAAAATTAATTAAATTTGAATTTATAGGGATTTGTGCAAAATTTATAACTCCACTCAAATCTTTTATTTAAAATATTTTTTTTACTATTTTATAGAATTAGGAAATGTTCAAATACAGTGCTCTTACAATAGAAATATTTCCTAACTGAAACTTTTCTGCCACAATCTTTCAAAGTCAAGAAAGCTGAAAAGATGCAAATGAAAAAGAAATCACCCTTTCTCATTTGAAAGTGTATTACAACTAACCAACGTATTAAATTAATGTTATAGAAAGTTATTTTAATGGTATATTAAAGCACTATTGAGACATAAAGGGTTAATAACAACAGAAAAAATCACTTTTTGAAGAATGATTGTTGTGAAATCATTTATTCTTTTAGGAATTATACTTTTTATCTCAAACACAGATATGAAGTGTTGAATGCATTTTTATTTCAAAGATAGACAGCAGAGTTTATTATTCTGACCAAGAGAAAAGTAAAATTTCCATATACATATACTTATATATAAATAAAGGAAGAATGGATCCAAGCAACAGTGAGACAAGATTTTTTTTTTTTAAGATTTTAATTAGGTTATTTTAGTAATTTAGTAATTATTATGCATTTAATCTATTAAAATTACTCAATTTCACTGTAAAAAGAACAGAAACTTTATAGTAAAATAAAATAGTTGTTGCAGCTGTATTTAAGAAATGATAAAATATTTCTATGAAATATAACTTTTTTAATCATAGATTTTTATTTGTAAACGCATAAAATCAGCAGGTGTCTTGGTCAAAAAATAAGAAATTGATTAGCATCACTTTTTCCTGTAAATGCAAAAGATTTTCTGAAAATACTGTAAAAATACATATTTTGAACCGAATTTTCGAATGAGATAGTAACTGACGGGTTGTCATAAAACAGCAGTCAATTATAACTATAATTTGTGATGTAATACATTTGTCAAAAAATGAAAACTGCTATCATATTTCATAGCAATTCAATCATTATGGCTGCCAATTTTATGATTTTATGTATTAAAATGAATCCATATCTGACAACTTTTGAAAATAGCTAAGTATAAAATGACGCATGAAGAGTATTTCACACATTTTTCCCCCCCTTATAAACGTAAGACCCATGTAACATGTAACCATTTTTAAAGTAAGACAAAAAAGATTTTTTTTCCTTTTTAAACTCTTTTATACTTTTTTAAAATACATAATAGATGAATTTTGTTAAACATTACAGTGGTGGCCATTACAAAGATAGTTTGATGAGAAAAACATGGAAAACACTATCACATTCATTAAGAAACTGATTTTAAAGCCATATAAAAAACACATTTATTTTTTATGTTCTCCTAAGCAAATGTATTCAGAACATTACTTTTACATACAATGAAAATGAAAAGAGTCTTTCTGGTGATTTTTGACAATGAAACCTGAATTCATTCATTCGACAATACTCCCTTAAATCCGTACAGCTTGGGACCAGAGGTTATGCAGATTTCAGAATTTTGCAGATTTCTGATCATTGCTTTGTTTATATTTTTTAAACAGTAATTTGAATGTAATAATGCTATCAAAATTACAATAAATGCTAGCAATATAGTAAAATATTAAAGTAATTAAGTAATAAACTAAAATAATAAAAAGTAAGATCATTTAAAAAATGATTAAAGTATTAAAAGTCAAGTAAATGCTTAATAATGTGTAATTAAATATACATAATAAAGATGAGATACATTTTCCTTGAATTATTCAATGAAACTTTCCTCATAAAGGTAACCTATTAATTCACATCAAAATCATAAAGTAAGGAAGTTTTATTTCAAGCTTAGCCAGTCTTAATAACCAAAAATGCTTGATTAATGCATAAATATATTTGGTAAATTCATTACTAGTGATATCAGCAATATCTTGATTTTTTTTTTCACAAACAATTTTATACTTCCTACATAAAAAACCATGAATTCAATCATATTATTGAGAATTATATATTAAAATAAATATGGAATGATATAAAACTAAAGAAATCTGTAATTTTGCCCCTACATCTAAAGTGAAAGTTTCATTGTTTACATCTGTGATGATGTGCAGATTTTAGGTGTTTGTGAATTTTAGGGTTGCAGATATGAGGGAGTCTACTGTACTAAATTTTCAGAATTTATCATTATTAAAAGCAACTATAGAAAGAAATTCATAATTTTAGGAAAGAAAAAGGAAACTAAATAGAAAATTTGCAAAAAAAAAGTGTAAATAAAAATAAGTATCCTAAGTGTAAAAATGTAAAAAATGGCCAAAAAGTGTACATTTTACACCTAGAGTGTAAAAGTTGGCAAGTGTGTGAATCTATGAATGTTTCAGAAAGTTTTACGATATTGAGTGGTGGAAAATAGGTTTTTTAGAACACCCCTTTAACATTAGTTTCCGTCTATTTCAGTAGATAATGGCCATTTCATTTTAAACAACATCTAGTTCAAAAGCATCAATATTGAGCATAAATTTATCAACAAAAAAGTATACACATAAATAACTACTTACGACTGGGGCTTCAACATTAATAGTATCCATCAATGCATCTTCTTCAGATGTTTCATTTAGATTAAAAACATTTATTAAGCCGTCAAGAGATGATGATACCATCCAGGATGCATGGTACGGATGAAAATGAATCTATAAATTAAAATGGATTGACAAATTTCAAAATACTCTTTTTCAGTTTTAACAAATCAAAATTGTTTTACTAAGATTAATTTAACAATCATTTATATCATTAAAAAGTTTCTATCTAGGCTTTAAAAGCCAATGGTGCATACAGTATGCCGCTAGTCCCTGTCTTTCCTTAAGTGTTACTATCTCGGCTAATTAGTGACATTTTTTTTCGAAAATCACTGTCAACAATCCTTTTATACTTCTGCAATGATAGGTACCTACAGCGCTCCTGTACTCCTTTGCTGAACACCTACAAATCAATATTTGTGTGTAATGGGAAAATGCAATTTTATCCAAAACTACATGACCTAGGGTATAGCGTGACGCTATAGTTTTCATGCAAGGTTTAAATTAACTTCTACTACTCCTAATTTTTTCATAATTTTAGTTTCAGTAGATTCGAAAATAAAGAGGGCGGGATATATCTTTACATTACATTCTTGATGATATCTCTGAAAATATAGGGGAAGGTGGCCTAAAATGATCCTCTTAAGGGGGAAAACTTATGTAAAATAACTGTTTAAATAAAACTTTGGCCCTGTGCTAACATGTTTTGCACTATATTTTGCATTATTAACATATTTTAATAATATTTTAAACCTAAATTGAGTAATGAAAAAAATAGATTTTTAAAAAAGTGTCCAAAGGATCATTTTACCCTCACCTAAGGGCAAAATGATCTTTCATTTAAAAATAATTGTAAATTGTTTTTGTCAGCAAAATAAACGATATAAAAGTAATAATGACAATACATAATGAAATAAAATAAGTTTTACAATCAGAATAAATAGCATACATTTTATGTAAATTTTAAAGTAAAAGTGTCACAAAAAATTTTGAAAAAACAAAATGAAATATTTGAGAATTGTGATCCAAAAATAATAGGGTAACACGTGGTCTCCAAGAGAAAGATTTGGGGTAGTCACACATTTGGCTCTCATGATGGCTAGGACCGGGTACTTCAGCCTATGAAATGGTAGTAAACCAATCCACATAATGGATCATTTTACCCGGCAACATGACTATCCATTTTAGATGATATAACTGGATGACACCGAGAAGCATAACAAACTTAGCAAGTGTAATTCACTTTTAAAAACATACTCTATTAAGTAAACCAATTCATATTTCGTACATAAAAGATTGTATATCGAAATAGATATGAAAGTTAGTGCTTATCTTATTTAACAGATTTTATAAAACCCACTTTTTCAAAGAATTCTATTCAGACATGCAATACTGTGATCGCTTGAATACCGCCATTGCTTCTTCTTCACTTAGCACAACCAGTTTATGTGTTACCCTGTAGATAGCATGGGCTGTCTGGAAGAAAACATATGTGGACCGTTTTGCCCACTAGGATTGTTTTAGGCCACCTTTCCCTAATACCTAAAATTAAAATGTATTTTTTGAGTTTGGCATTACAAAAGGTTTCAAACGATACCCCACACGATATACAAAAATATTTTTTTTTTTTCTAGTAATTTAATTAGCCACTCTACATTTTTCCTAAATATATTTGTGAATGGCTGATAATCTATAAATATGTGGGTCAATAGACTTTATTACTTCAGCCAATTTGAACTTTCCACGTTCCATAGTTTACAAATAAAATGGATGTGACTGACAGACAGACAAAGGAATGATCTATAATGGCTCCATTTTTACTTTTTAAGTATGGAACCCTAAAAAAAAACTGCAAATAGGTTTTTGAAAAAATAATAATAATGTAATGTATATTGCATCCAACATTTCATGATATAAAACTTTAAATTGTGTGAATTTTAGAAGGCACGTAGTGAACTGACTTAAAAGTGATGAGCAATAAAAGTGAAAGCCATAGTGCTACGTTCTTGGCAGTTGCCCAAAAATTAGTTATGAATTTATGGAGGCCACAGCCAAGGTTAATAGACAAGTAGGTTGGTTCATTACTAGGGACTCTGCCCCGCCCACTCTCATTGCTACGAGGGGTCATATGTCACAAGAATCTTAGAAAGACAAGATTCTCTGTTTCTCTATGGACTGTAATAGTAAAATAGGAGTCATCGATTTATTAAAAATTGTACAAACTTTCATTTTTCAAATGCTAACATCCAAATTCGGCAGTTTATTTTACTTGAGTGAAGTAACTAGGTAAAGCATGTAGTTTATACACACATTTTCTTAAATCTTCATAGAGCCAGAAGGGTTCAAAGATTGAGGATGCAAAAGTTAAACTTAAGTGACAAATTTTAATTTATAGCTTCCCAAAAAATCATCCAATTGAAATGTTTTTCATTTTTAATAGCATATAATGAATAAGCCCAAACATAATCTAAGCATCATATATATTAAAACGCAAAGGCAATTCTGTAATGATCAGATCAGTAAAAACCAAATTGACACATTTGCACATGCGGCAACTCTTTTTCGAACATCTTCAATTTAGAGAAGTGTTGAGCGAGTTCCTGCTAGCACCAGTTTAAAGCTCTGAATTTTTGTAGAGGAGGTGATTTCGAGCCCAACGCCTGGCAAAGTGATTTCTGCAATATTTTTTGTGATAATTCTCTTCAATAATGACATGTTTTATTAGCAGGAGAAGTTATATGATTTTTATTTCGTTATTATTATTACTTGAATGCATTATAATTAAATAAAATTTGACACACAACAATATTTTTAAAAAAATATTTTCTTATTTAAAATATTTTGCATGTAATTATCAATTAAATAAATGTTTGATATTACAATCTACAATTTTTGTTATATTTTCTAACCATTATCTAGAATATATATATGTGTGTGGCAGAAAGAGAAGTTTGCCATTCTTTTCCATAAAAAAGAAAATGGAAAGAAAGAAAAAAATATTCATATAAGAATTATAAAAGAAATTACCTTGATATCCATGGTTTTATATTTAAAAAATAAATAAAAATATAAAATAAAATTCAAGTAATAAAAAATATATATTATAAATTGTTAGCTGCATAAAGTTTCAGATTTAGGTTTTACAGAATAAGACGGATAAAAATAAAATTCATGGCAGCTTTTAATGATTGTGCAGTTTAAAATATATAAATAAATAAAAAATATTGTTATTTTTTCAAAAAAAAAAAAAAAAAAATGGCAGTAGTAAGTAAAAATAAATGCTTTATCCAGTATTTTTAGGTAAGTTTCTGATTAAAAAAAAACATGCGTAATTGGTTGTAAATTACAAACTTAAAATTCTTTCATTTCATTGAATAGGTTAGGCTGGCAGCACCCTCTATCGCCTTAAAGAAATAGGAATCATTTATGCAACATAGAAATTTGTCACAATTTCAATAATTAATTTTAAAGTAACTAATTAAAAATTCAAGAGTTTTTCTAATGAAACATTCAAGTTATTAACCGTCAAATCTTGATGGATACCATCTAGTTCCTTTTATTTAAAAACACATTTATATTTATAAAAATTATTATTAATAAGTTCATATTTAAAAATACTAGAGTATCCAACTCAGGCTTACCAGATTAGTCCATAGGTAAAAATCATTTTTTTAAATTGAAAACTCAAAACTTTTTTACATTTAATAAATATATATATACACACATTTAGATTTCCCACTGACAACACCAAAAAGCATTCTTATATTAAAAATATCAGTAATGTATCCAAATAAGTTTTCAAAAATTTATAAAAAGCGATATTTTACTAAACACATGTACGAAGCCAATAGCCGAAAAAATCACCAAAAATTTCTCGACTTACAGCAGCCTTTTTTTTATTATTATTTCAAAGGTTTAAGCGCATATTTCGATTACATGTCTGCTAAATTTGTGTTTTATTTATATTATTTTATTTATTGATGAAGTTTTAATTTTGTTACGGATTATTAACTGGAAATAAATTCTGAACAATTTATAGTGTTTTAAGTGCGAATGGATTAAAGTTTCATAATCGGGCTGCACGCGATGAACACAGATTTTAAATAAAAATTTAAATCTTTAAATAAAGATTAAAATAAAAATAATTCTTAAAAATTATATTTTAAACCATAAAAATAAAATAAAAATAAATAAATAAAAATAAACGAGTAAATTGAAATACAGCTTCGAAACAAATTCTGTTTCAAAGAATTTTTTTTTTTTTTTTCCAATTAGCCAGTGTAAAAATTGAAAGTGCTGCAATGGTTAGAAGTTATATATTTCTATATGTATATATATTAGTAAAAGTGATGTTACATCATGTTGCCACTGCCAATATGATGTAAATATTATTCACGCTCATGTTTTTTGTTTTGTAATATAAAAATCTAAAATGATTCTAAGTAAACAGAAAATAAAAATTTCGCAATGGAGATTGTGTAGCAAACAAAATAAGAAAAACTATTGCGTAGTTGTCTTTATTATAAAAAATAAAATGCTTTATGTTGTAAATAATATGTGAATACTTGAAATATTGTAAATATACTTTTTTTTATTATTGGTATATGAAATTTTAAACAAAAAAATTTATGGTGTTATTAGTTATTGAGATCTAATTTCTCCTCTACCCCCCCCCCCCCTTCCCATTTGTATCAGCCTTTGGAAATAGCCAATTCTTGGTTTTAAACCTTGGTTTTACGCATAAAATGATCTAAAAATGATTAAATTCCGATGTACAGTTTTTGCTCCTATAAAACTTTTTTAATGGAACGATTTTGTCCAACTTTAGCATTAAATATCTCTTAAAATATTTCTTCGATTTGAAACTGTCTGCATCAGCGTGTTTATCAAACATTTCTCTATTATTCCACCGATTTTCATATTTTTGTATGAAATGTTTTTCTTAATATTAACGAAGAAAGACCTCCGGTCACAAAAAATTCAAAACCGGCGGCGGCGATGACAGCGGTAGTTACTTTTTTTAGAATAGAGAGATAAATACATACTAATAAAATAATAATAATAAAATAAGAGAGAGAGAGAGAGAAAGAGAAAAGAATAAGAACTATAGTGCAGCTATAAATTTTTTTTTATCAAAATAGTTTTATTTATTTTTCCCCCCTGCATCACTGTAAAGTTTTTAAAAATTAATAATTTTTCTATAGCTTTACAAACTAAGGTCTCTTATTTCTTTACATTAAAAATAAAAGCATTATTATTTTTTATTCAATTAGAATTGTATAGCAATTAACTGCATAGAGCCATAGAGCTAAGGCAAATTTTGACTCTAGTTTCACTTCTTGGATCCTTGTGACATTTCTATTATTAAATTAAATTTTTTTTTGGAAATGAGTACCTACTATGTTTTGGTCCAGGATTATTTGGATGTTGATTATTAGGTAATTTAACACTATGCAAAAAATTATAACCTGCACAACTACCAAAACTAGTACGTTAAAATTTTTAAAATATTGGTGCTTTTAGAGTTGATATTTTGACATTTCTATTATATTGCACCAAGCTCTATCTTAATAATTATATTAAGCCATGTTTATAAGGTAAGTTTAATGATGTGTAAAATGTTATCTATACAACGCGAAATTCTATAATATGCACAACCCGTCATCAGAAGGTATGCATTATAAAGACCTATTGTACTGAAATAAAATAAAAGTTTATTTTAAAATATTGATGTTATTTAAAAAATAAATTACTTGTGTAATATCATCAGAATGACTATTCCAATAACCACCAAGAATTTTTGAGGATCTCCGATCCCTAAAACAAGAACGAACAAAATATGAGATTTAAAAATAATAATAATTTAGTGTATTACATTTTAATAAAATAAATTACTCACCAAAACAAGTGAAATGCATCTTCTCGTATGAGTTCTGTACCCGCACAAATGATTTCTTCATCCTGATTATGATCAAAGGATAATATCGGCTTCAAAGAGCCTTCACTATCATCTGAAAAAAATATGAACTATGAATGCTACCATAAAATTCAATAACATAATGGTAATACAAGTATATTTATAAGAGTTAGGCAGATCACACATTGAACAGACAAGCAGGCAAAAGTGTGAGACAGCAGACAAATTATAGCGTTCAAACAGGTTTCTTTGTTATCAGGGTGAAATGTCTCTTAACTTACACCTTTTTGTCACTTGTCTGTTCAGTGTGTGATATGCCTTAGAGCAAAGAAAGACAAACAAAAATCATAAACACTTTTCAACTATGTTGGAAAATATTAAAAATTAATCAAAAAATAAGTGCTTGTTTTGTTAGTTGGTGTTTTAAAACTTCACATTGGTTTTTACTTACTCGTTTATGATTTGGCTTCCATTAATAAAGATGAAAAAATAAGAGTAAAAGATTGTCCAAATTATTTTAATACTAAATTTCTTCAGCATTGCAGAATTATTTTGAATATCAAATTCTATCAACATGCAATAAGTTGCTTTTATCCCATTTTTAATCTATTTAGAGTGTTGAATGAGTTTTTTTAACAGAAATTAATGAGAAGTCTATTCCAATTCCAATTAATAGTCAAACAGCAAATTTCTATTATAGTGAAATATAATTTGTGAAGTCAGTCACCATCTGAATTGTATAAAATACATGGGATTTTTTTTTTTAAGGCTCATAGCACTACACAGAAATGACATAAATGCCCTGATATCCAAGTTCAAGACTACTGGGAGCATACGTTGAAAACGTGAAAAGGCCAATACGTTTTAGTGTTCAAAGATAACATAAAAAAAGAAGACAGAATCAGAACCACTATCACCCTTGCCTGTCACAGGAGCTTCCAACTTTCAAAACAAACATTGAAGAAAACATTTAATATAATTTGTCCATTCCAGTCAAAGCTTCAAATGATTTCGCATAAGGATGGCAGTCGCACTAAAAACTATTTGTAAATAATTTTGAATTTTAAATTTTATTTTGACTAATAATTTATAATTATCACAGAGTAAAAGAAATGGAGAAGTAACCAGTGTTAAGATTTTGATATGCGGTTTTTTTCCTCGTTAGGTAAGATGGTAGACACAGTATATGGTAGGCTATCAATCGATGGTTCTACAATGCTTTTCAGTGGGAAAAGCACTGATTTAAAAAAAAAAAAAAAATTATAGAAAATCTGAATTTTAAGAAAGTCGTACAAGTAGAAATCTGATTAATTATAGTTTTCTTCATAAGATACATATTTTTGTTAAGGCATTTGGCATTTCGATTGCTTCTTAAGACACTTAAAATCAGAGATCATTCTGACGAAAAACCGAAGGCAGGCCATTTAAAAACATTGAATATCGCAGATTATTCTACCGCGAAGAAATAAATGAACTTATGATTTTTAGAAATTAAAAGTATTATTCAATATTTTCTAGAGTAAATTTTAATCTCGCGTATATTTTATAAACTTTGAATAATTTAATATTTCAAAATCTATCTATGCAATTAATAAATGTAGAATTAAAACAAATTTTTATCTTAATTATATTCAGGAAAGAAAACTCATGTAAATTATAGGTCATTGTCCAGGAGCTAATTTTTGCAAAAGTCGCAAGGTATGATTTTAATATAATCTTACTTATAGGGGTGGGGCGGGGAAGATAGGACCGGAATTTCAAGACCCACGCATGGCCCGCCCCGTACTGGGCATGTGGAAAAACTAAAAGTTTGGCCCGACCCATTTGTATTTTCGTGGTTCATGCCCCGGCCCCTGAAAAAAAAAATTAAAATTAAAATAAATCAGACCCGACTCGTTTTCTACAAAAAAATTCAGATTTTTCTTAACATACAGTTAAGATTATTTTCTAGACTACTGCATAAATATTTATGTAAAAATTTAACAGTATAGTTTAAATTACTATATGATTTCATGCCAGAGCATACAGAATAGCAACATTAATAATCACTTAGACTCAATCCTATGCAAAAATGCATGAATACAAAATTTATTACGGTTATATAAATAAAATTCAGTAATACGGAAATAATAGGACTCCATCTTAAATAGGACATCATCACCATAGCAACACAGAATCATTACCTATCATGGGATATCAATGAATTAATTACGTATGATAGGATTGAATAGAATAATCACCATGGTAACCTAGAATAATAACATATCATGGGGTATCATTGAATTTATTATGTATGATAGGATTTAATACAATGAAGAAAACTTTTATTAATATCTTTTTAAGTTTTGATTCGATTTTCATAAAATTTACATTAAATTTCAAACTATTCAGTTGCATAGTTTTTGCCCTGTTATATGCTGACAGAAATGGGGTATCATTGAATTTATTATGTATGATAGGATTTAATGCGATGAAGAAAACTTTTATAAATATCTTTTTAAGTTTTGATTTGATTTTCATAAAATTTACATTAAATTTCAAACCATTCGGTTGCGTAGTTTTTGCACTGTTATATGCTGACAGACAGACGGACCAGACAACGACTATAGGTGCTATATAATTACAAACACACCTAAAAAAGGAGATTTTTAAAAATATTTCTGTGTAATTTATTAAGCTATATTTCCAAATTTTCCGTTACCAATACTTCAGTCAGGTGAAAAGACCAGCTCGCTAATGTAAATCCAATGGGATACTTTTTTTTTTTTTTGCATTGCATAGCTGAGGAAAATTTGAAATTATATATTGAAAATTTTATTTGAAAATTATATAGTTATTAAAAACATATACAAGATTTATTTAAGATATATTTTTTAGAATGAATTTCTTATTTAAATGAGTTCTTTTTCCTTTTATTTTCATATCTTAAATGGTATTAATACTTTGATCAATGATTTAAAATCTAAAAAAAAAATAATTTTTTTGTTGTTTTTGGTAATATTAAATCCTCTAAGTCATACCCCCCCCCCCCCCACACACACACACACACACACCTTCACCTTCTCCAAAATACACACCAGGAAGGAGGGGGAGGGGGAGCACGGAACAAACTCAACTTATTTTTTCTCTCATGTTTTCTTTGTTTGACGCTACTAGCATAACCTGTTTGGCATTCAGGAACAAAGCACTTATAACTCATCTTAATTTATATTATGTAATCTCAATATTAATAAATAAACAAATAAAATAGAATGTTTTTTAATTCTATCATACACGCCTTATACATACAATCCAATGATATTCTGCTGAAAGAACGGCCTACCACGAATTCCAGCGTCCTCGACATTTACCAAAATATCGTTTGCGTTTTCAGCGAGTCATATGTATTAGTTTCCCCTCCATCTCTTTTACTCTGTGATAATTATAATAAAAAGTTGATAAAATTTAATGGAAAGTACATTTAATAGCACTAAGTAAAATCTTTTAAGGAAAGACCTTGATAAGCTAATTATGCCTCATTCTATCTATTTGGAATGATTATGATGATATGACTTCTGATGATTTGCCAAGTGATAGGAATATCAAGATCTATTTTCTTGATAGTATCTAAATAAAAGACAAAAAATCACTTGCAGAAAAAAACAATTGTGACCAAAATCAAAAGTAGCGAAGGAGGCATATTTTGTAAAAGGCCAATATGCTTTAGTGTTCAAGAGAAAATTTTAAAAAAAGGACAGAATGAGAACCACCATCACCCTTGCCTGAAACAGGAACTTCAAACTTTCAAAAAAAATACTGAAGAAAACATTCAATATAATTTGTAGAATCTCAATACAAATGAAACTCAATATAATTAAACCACGAAAATTCATTTGCAGAAAAAAACAATTGCGACCAAAAACAAAAATAGCTAAAGAGGCATATTCTGTATTAAATACATTGAATCATCTGTTTTATTTTTCAAATGAAGACCCACTTTTATAAGAAAAGGATCTAGTTTTTGGGAAGTATCTGAGTCTGAAGGATTCACGATTTCAAAAGCCGAAAGACACTACTGGATGAATACTTCAATAAAGTTTTAACATTACAAAAATTAAGTAACAATTTAGAGAAAGAAATCTGTATGAATGAGAATTTGTCAAGCACTTTTAGAAAAAACTGCTATACAAAATTAATGTTTGAATTATTTTACCCAATACCTGTAAATAACTAACTATATATAAAAACTTTACTTTATGTTTTAATATAACAATTAATGTATAATATTTTTATTTAGTTGTCCATTAGTAGTCCATTATTTAATATATTTAAATAATGGACCCAATTTTAAAAAAATCAGATTTTCGAAACTACTGCACATATTACAATAAGTGATACATAAATTTAAAGAGACACATAGTTTTTTTCAGTTACAAATGTTCAATGTGCGACCCTTTTGTTATACGGTATGTGTCCAATCTATGATAGAGTTCGTTCCAAGCATTTTGTAGCATCATTCTGTGAATGGTTCTGAAAGCTTCACAAATGCGTTTCTTTAAGTTCTGAACACTTTGTTTTCGGCATTGGTGGTATAAACAATGTCTTTGACACTGTCAGAACTTAAAGAATGCATTTGGCATTTGTGCAGAATTCAGAACCATTGACAGAGTAATGCTACAAAATGTTTGAGACGAACTGGATTGCAGATTGGACGTATGCCATGTAACAAGAGGGTCACACATCGAACATTTGTAACTGAAAAAAACTTGGTATATTTCTCTTTAAATTCATGTATCACTTATTGTAATATGTGCAGTAGTTTCCAAAATATGTTTTTTTTTTTAATCGGATCCATCATTTGTAATAGCCCTGTATATATAGAGTACAAAGTCTAAAGTCCGGAATCCTCGGGACTTTACCAAGTCCGAACTTCGGATTTTTCCGAACTTTGGGTCATCAAAAATATTGTTTTTCCAATAAAAAGGAAAAAAAAAATTCACTACATAAAAATGCAAAATATGACGTTTATATATTAAAAATTGCATATAACAACTATTAATACTAAATTAAACAATCATTTTCATTAAATAAATCATAACAAAATAAAAGTAAAACAAAAACATTTATTTATAAGGCTGTTGTCAAATCCAAAAGGGCAATTTTATGACATAAGTTTTAATTTATTTTTGTTCAGAGATGCATGAAACCAGCAGGTGTTGTTCAGAAACTATGTAATCGAACTGTGTTTTCGTTTTTTTGCAAACGCAATAGATCTTTCAGAAAATAGTGTCAAAGTGGGTGTTTTGAACTGAATTCCCATGTGAAAGAAGAATAACCGCACAAAGAAGGCTGAAAAACGTCTTTGTCACATGAACAAAATCACTTATAACTCAATAGGTAATTTATTTATTAAAAAAATGGAAAACACAGTTCGATTCCAATTTGCTTCCATAGTCAAGACTTCCAATTTTATGACTTTCTGTTGAAATATGAATTTGTAAATATTTCAAAACGTTTTGTGCTTGTTGAGCAGAGCAGTTGAGAACAGCTTTAAGGGAACAAACAATTTAAGAAGAAATTGTAACTTTCTGAACTATTGAACGTTTTAGTTATTGTGGGCTGCTTTATTAACTTAGGTATATCATTAAGAAGTTTTTCTTTTATTCTGTACATAGACCTGAATTAAGATTCAGTAATAAAGCTTCTTTGCTCTAGACCTTTTTTTGTTTCAACAATTTTGTTTTTTCACTTCTTTCTTGAATACTGCCACTGGAAAGTCCGAACTTTAGACTTTGTACTGTATAACATTTTATAGTATTCTGCTGAATTTTACAAATATGTATTGAATGTATTTTATTAGCCCATGAATATTTTGATTGCATTTTGCATTTAATACTGTAATTTATAAGTCCATTTTGGTTTTTAATTATTAAATGATTTGACTTGTTAGATGAACTTGTTAGATAAATTTTGATTCAAAAATATTATATACAGGGTTGGAAAAAAAAATAAATAAAAAACAGTTTTTTCTTGAAAAAAACCACCAAAAAACAGGTTTATTTAGTTTAAACTGGGTTTTTTAAAAATATCTTTTCCTATTGCATATACATAAATATTTATTGATAAAAATAGACATTGTTAACTTTATTTTAAAATAATTTAAATTAAATAATTAAAATCAGTTATGTAGAAAATTAAAATCACTTAAAATTAAACATTTTTATTTTTAGTAACAGCTATGTATTATGCTCCAAGAATAAAATGCTCTACACAGTGAAACATTGATACCTTGGAAATCTTAAACAATCTTTTGATTAGTACTATAAATAAATATATGATGTAATTTCGTGAATATAATATACTTTCCTAAGGATATTCAAAAAAATTTCTTTGAAATACTTGTTATCTGGGATGTCTGATTTTTCTGTTAGAAAACTACATGAGCAATTATGATCTTTTATTGAAAATAAGACTTTTAATAAGGAATTCCTAGAATGATTTCACATTTAGCAATAGAGTCTTTACATGTTTCAAGAAGTATTGTGTATTGTCATTTGACACTTCTCCTCTTGAAACTGCCGGGTTTTAAAAAAAAAGCGGCAGTATAATAAGCAGAAATACCTATTTGCCAGCTTTTTAGACTACTGAAAACATAATCTTAAAATGGACAGTAGTTTTATAAAAGTTTTCATCCACTAAAATATTTAAACAGCCATCAGACTTAATACACAAGGGGTTTTTTCTAAGCTGTTATAATACACATTACTTTTAAATGTTTAAACTGAAAATTAACAATACAGTACAGACTCTATTATCTGCGGAATTGGGTGGCAAGAACACCACGGATAACCCGAAAAAGACTGAAAATGGGGTGCAAGCACAAAAAAAAAAGAAAATTCAACATAAAAACTATGTTTTAGTGTACAAAAAACATAGTAAAATGTTTAAAATACATACATATGCACAGTATACAGCAGAAACCTTTGCTTTATGCCTAAATCACTAAAATAAAGAATAGTAAACAAGAAACAATGCCAAAAATACCGTACAAAAAGTGTTGAGTTATACCTTTTTTAAAACAAATCAGCTTGAAGAAGAATTTGAAATTATTTGAAAAATAATTCCGGAGAGCGCATTATTCATCAAACTTCTAAACTAAGTTTAGGAGTTACTTTTAAATGTTTAAACCCCTTTGTGCCTTTTTAGGCAATGAATTTAAGAATGACGGTCAATAAACTCCCCTGCCCTATTCTGTCAGGAAACTTTCAAAGAAATAGATAAATTAATGAAATCGTCATATTTGTTCCCGTCCAAAAAAAACTGCATTTATTTAATGAACTTCAAAAGGACTTGGAAATAAAAGTTATAAAAGATAAAACCGTAAAATCAAAGCAAACATCAATGTATTCATTTTTTAAACTCTGCAGTAATTAACTTATGCAATTAACTTTTGTTTTGATGCTTAAATTTTCATATTTTTTCCTAATGTGAAAAATAAATTTAGTAACATTAATTGTTACTTTTTTCAACAATTAAAATCTTGATTGAAACATGACCTCCATTAAGAAACCACCTCTCGGAGCGACCCATTTTTATTGGAACGGAATATATATATATATATATGCCAGTTATGACAACAGGAATCATGTCAGAAAGCAGAAAATACACAAGGCATTTAGATTAAATATATACAAAAGATATTTTTTTTTCTTTTTTTTATTTTATAACAAGTAATAAAAAAAAAAATTAAGTCAATTCCTACTTAGGTCATCAAAGAAAAAATTAATATAATCCCTTAAGCTAATATTAGTTTTTGTTGCATTAAAATATCTCAATTTGTTGATTTTGTACAAGCAAGTAAACCCTATTTGGTTTACAATGGAAGTCTATGGGAATTTGATGAAATATTGGAGATACTGCCAAGTTGGCGTCACTTTTGCTTTTGGTGACAAATTTTGGTCACCAAATTTGGCAATATATCGGCAAGTTGGCGGTATTTGGTGACAGAACAGGGTCCCTCCTATGGTAACCCCCTTTATAGGTATAAAGATGCATTAAATGCTGTTTAATAACCTATGACTGCCATTTTTTCTCCCATATAAAACTAAAATTAATTAATTTATTTTAATTAATGAATTAATATTTGAAAAAACTGTATTAACATCAAGTGTCATCCATTACAAGTTAAAAAAAAAATATTTGAATTTGATTGGATGAATAATAAGTATTTTATTAACGATTGAAAATTTGAACAAGATATATACAAGGAGAGTGTGAACTAATAGTAGGAATTGAAAAATCACATAGAAGAAAGCCTGAACTCCATCTTTCAACTTACATATAATTTTATAACAAAACATGCTATCTATTTTTATTCTAAAATAATTATATACATAAGATCTATGGAAAGAAATTTCATCGAATTTAATATGTAAGATATTTATTAAAAATTACATTAATTTAATTTTGACTTTGTGCATTCAACAGGGATACTGCTACATTCTAACAATATAGCAGCACCTCAGTTTCTATTCTAGATAGAAATGCAACAAACTTTATATTTTAAATTATTAATTAAAAATATATATGTTAAAGAACATAAATGTATTTACAAAGAATATTAAAAAATATATTTTACAGAAATAAGTTAAAAATAAATGACCATTCTAAATTTCAAAGCAGCATTTACACAGAAAAATGATAAATACATAAAAAATATGCATTGTAAAATAACACACAAAATTTTAAGAAAAAAAAAATCATACCATAAAATGTTTGAACACAATGTTGGCTTCGTAAATCCCACACTCTTAAAAAGAAAATATGAATAGTTATAAGTATGTTGAAATATAAGTTTTTTATAAAATAAGTACTAAGGATAAAATAATACAAACTGATTATCAAATTATAAACTAAACTTACTGAATCTTGCCTTCTAATGAACTAGTGAAGAGAATATCTGGGTTGGTAGCAGAAAACTTAAGATGTGAGACACTACTGTCTTGCTCTGTGGAAAAGCAGAGAACAGAAATTGATAAATAAAAATAATAAAATTACGCTTAATGTATCTATTATCTATATTATACAGGACAAACACATACGTGCCTATCATTGATATCATTTTGCTACTGCAATTTTTTTAATTTTTAAATCTCGCACATTTTTAGTTTTCACGACATCAAATAGAGGAAAAAATTTACTTTCAGATACAATTTGTTTGAAAACTGTATCTTAATCGACTGATTTATTATAGTTTTCTTTTTTAAATTTGAAGCATGAATTTTTTTAATCTATCTCTATCACGTGCCGGTTCAGTTTCGAAAGACTAATAAACATCTTGCATTTTCTTTTAATTCTTTGAATTTCTTATAAACTCAAAATTAATTTATAAAGAATCGCTCACAATACCCATTTTTGTAACGTGACTGTAATATAATGTTTATTTTTTTTTCTCCTTCTTTCTTTCTTTTATGAATTATGATCATTTTAATTTGCCAGACTCCTTCAAAGATTTTAATGTACAAGTGCATATTAGGCTTTCAGTAAAATGGCAAATTGTTAATAAAAGTAACTTTCTGTAAATTTGCCAAAGCAGACGATTTTTTAATTTCTTTTTTTGTTGTTGTCTTGCATCCTGACAGTAGGAGAATGAAAAACAAAAATCTTCCACTCTTTCTCTTTTTCATTATGATCCTATTTATTTATATAACTTCTGTACCTTATTTTTGACACCATTTTTAGAAGTATGGAAGTTTAATTTGTCAAAAGAAATAAGTATTAAAGTAAAAATATTTAAAAAAAAAAAAAAACTTTAACCTCAATGTTGATCTTAAAAACCACACATAATTTTTTGACTGCATGTTTTCCCACAAAACATTCTGTTATAATGCATTAATTTAACGGGGTCCGAACTCGATTTGGCATATCTTAGCAAGTGTTTATTGGCACATCTAAATTTTACTACATTAATCAATAATTAAGTTGTAAAAATATCAAAATGTTGTATTGTCATTAGATACACACCTTT
Source organism: Maratus speciosus (assembly GCA_963932465.1). Lineage (NCBI taxonomy): Eukaryota > Metazoa > Arthropoda > Arachnida > Araneae > Salticidae > Maratus > Maratus speciosus. Next base: position 94,481,239 of record OZ010791.1, read on the forward strand.
GTATATACAGTAAACTCTCTGTAAGGCGGACTCTGTGTAAGACGGAAATCTGTCTAACTCGGAAAGATTTTCAAGTCCCTTTGAATCCATAGACAAAGAGTAAAATTTGTCTAAGACGGAATATTGTCTACTACGGAAAATTTTCTCGGTCCTGATCGATTCTGCCTTAGACAGAGTTTACTGTATTTTGTATAGTTCTAGCATATCAGGAAGTAAGTTAAAAATCAATCACAATGTTAACATACAAAAACCAGGGTGAGCTGAGTAAACAACTGTAAAAAAAATGTGCACTTTCACATGAAAATTTAATCCGAAATAAAAAAAGAGAATAGGAAAGTATGAAAAGACATTTCACAATTTATCTATATCTATGGTCTGTGAAATTTGGTTTAATTTTTTTTTCTTTTGGCATTGTAAGACATAAAAATCAGAGAGTGTATGTTACACAGAGAAATACAATATCTTCTTTCACAGAGTTCTAAGTAATAATAGGGATGCAGTATGCTATGAAAACTGTTTGGAATACGAAGGTAGTTATCACTCAAATTTAAATGCCCCCATTCGGCACAGCATCATACAGACTCTGTGGAACCGCAAATATTTGGACATAATTTTGACTGATTTTAACCAGTTTCAGGATTGTATTTTTAACAACACGCCAAATCAAAACACTTCATCTCCATCTATCTCTGTAAATTAAACCTGTAGTCTGTGAGGGGGGGGGGGGAGGAATTCAACAGTGAATAACAGACCTCCTGAATTCAATACTGTTCTGTGATGTCATATAAAAAACGTACATTTTAATTTATAAAACGCAAATTTTAAACTTGATTTGGAAATCAAAACTTATTAACCATTTGGAAAAATGGTTATTGTCCTCGTCAGGGTAGGAAATCAAAAGCATATCTGAAGGTTTTTATTGGTTTAATCATCATTTTATTCGTTTTCTGATTGGTCTATACAGTAATCTGTATTTCCCTTTACTTTCAACAGAGATGGATACTTCTGTTGCCACTATGACAAAAAAGTAATAAAAACTACAAAAAAAATTTAATAACTCAGAAACAAATTGAGATACAGCTTTCAAACAAATTGCATTTAAAAGTAAATTTTTTTCTCCATACGACGGTGTAAAAAGTAATAGTGTGGGATGTTTAAGAATGAAATTTCATTTAAAATGGGTCGTCAGATTTCTTGAACGATGGAAAAGCCTTTTCCCGAACAGTCAATGAAATGCTTGGATAATATGTAAGTTTCAGGTGGATAATACGTACGAGTCGCAGGTGATTTCTGTCGCTTGCAATTTTTACGTGTAATAACACTATTAATGTTTAATTCATGGCATGCGTAATGTAGGATCAACTCCGTGCTATTTTTTATGTCTTAAATTTTAGTCTTTGAAGAAATCATTTTCCAAATGGTCATTGTAATTTGTTGAATTGCATTTTTTTATTTTTTTTTGATTTGATATATTTGATCTAAACATATAGAATAAAATTATTTTCTTAAATTTTGATGTCAATCTTACATAATCAGGTCCATGACAAGGGATGGTGTCACACATAAATGAAGAGAGCAAGAATATGATTTAAAGTTATTGTATATATTATGAAACAAATACATGTTTGAGTAACGCTGATGTCATTTTGATGATGACAACAAATTGATTAACAGATTTCGATTTTACTGCACCTTTTTAAATTCCTAAACATCACATAATTTCAATTTTTAGATCATCAAATAGAAAAAAATCCAATTTCTTTGAAAATTATGTTTTAATTTACTGTTTTTTTTTTTTTTTTTTTAAATGGTTTTTAAAGTAATGTACAAGCATAAATTATTTTTAAATCTATCTCAAATGTGTGCATCCCGATAGAGAAAGATTAATTGTTTGCATTAAAACAATATAAATAGTTCTCCATTTATTACCGGCTAATCTTCCAGAAAGAAAATAAAACTTCATCAAAACATAAATATGAATAATAATATAAAAAAACACAAATTTTACAGACATGTGCTTGAACTAAGTAAGTAGTGAAATCTTTACCAATTTCTTTGGCTATTACCTCCTGGCATACAGCTAATACAAAAGCTTTTAATAAATTTTGAAATTCTGTTTGAATATATTATAAATATTTTTGATATAAAAATGCTTTTTGCTGCTGTTAGTGGGCATTCTAAAATACATATATATATATGCTAATCTATTAGAGTTAGAAAAAAATGGTTTTCACATTGTTCTGTAACCCGGGTAGAATCCCCTAGTATGTATAAAATGCAAATGGGATTTTCGTTCTGGCTACTTATAACTTGAGTTCTGCTGAATGGATTTTGATGGAGCTTGAATTGTTGGTTAGATAATGTTTCAGAGGAGGTTTTAATTAGAGATGGGAATGCTTGGAAAACCGCCGGAAAAGTTGGGGGAAAAAAACGGTTTTTTTTCAGTTTTTTTCCGAAGGGCTATTTTTTAATTTTTCAAAATTGGAAAAATTGAAATGTCATTTATAAAATAATGTAGTCAAAATTTTATAATTGCTACATTCTGATACTTTTATTTATATTTTTTTTCATGTTTAGTGTCCCTCATGAAAATCTTAACATAGAAAATCTTATCTGTAAGCAGGGATCTCTTTAGAAAGAACTTGAGTCTCTTAAAGGATCCTTCACAGTTTTTTCTCCTTAAAACATATGACCTTTAACAAAATTCTTTCTCTTAAAAATAGACATTTCAGAATTTTTTTTACAATCTCCAAATTAAATCCTTCACAAACGTAATGATTTTAGAATTAAAAAAAAACACCTGTTGTATAATAGCTCCAATAACCAATGAATCTATTATCTAGCTGTTTATATGGGACAGCTGTTTAGATGTTACAAAGGACAATAATGTCTAAATAAGAACTTAAATATGATAATTTCTAATTTACAAAATTCCGATTACATTTTTTACAAGTTCAAGTTTTTATTAAAGTTCACAATTTTGCAAAAACATGATCGCATGAAAAAAAAAAAAAATCTAAACAAATCCTTGGTAAGATAATTAAATGCAACTTCTCTCGTTTAAAATGAAAATTCATGTGCAAAAGTATTTCAATATCATACCAATAAATGAAAATGGTAAGATTGAATTTAATGTAAAATTTGAAACATGCATTTATTTTTATTCGCATGGCTGTAATTTTTCACTATTGTTAAAAAAATTTCTTTTGATAATAACATGCAGATGAAATTATGTGTCTTTTTTTTTTTTTTTTTTTCCTTGAAATATAGATTCTTAGAGTTGTCTAAATGTATTTTCAAAAAACATAAATCCATACAAACTTTGCAAGGAAAATGTAAACAAATCTCTGTGAAAAATCTAGTTGAAAACAATTTTTAAACATATGGAAAAATCCACCTGTTTTAAAAGTTTCATTTTTAAAAAAATACCGTTCTCAATATTAAGGATCTAAATCTTACTAAAACATAGTTTGGGTTTAGTCTGGAAAGCTGTACCAAAACTACATATACAGGAAATGAAAATTATAACTGTAAGGGAGGGGGGGGGGGGTAATATTGTAAAATAATACCAATTTTTAAACAACAGAAGATTTGAAAATGCTAATAGTATTTATAATAATACCAGAACTACTATAATTTGTTTCTTTTTCACTGACATCTTTTATGTATTTGAAAATCAGTACTATGTAGATGAGATGTACAATACAGTTTAAAACTACAGTGATATTGGTTGAAACTAAAGATTTTTTTGTTGGTCTTTTAAATTAATTCTACTGGTATAATTAAACAAGTGTTACTGAAAAATCACTTCTATGGGCACATGATATATTACAAAATCTTGTGTTAAATTAAGCAAGAAAAGCTACTGTCAGAATTCTGAGACTGAAAGGATAAACTTTTAAAAGCTGGCTTTCTCTCTCTCTTTTTAATAACATTCTCATGTAAAGGGAAAATAATTTTTTTTAGTGTGCAAAAATATTGAAAAAGTTTATTATTGTATACTTTTTAAGAAAATATAACTTATCTTTGAGAAACATTTATAGGAAATCAATTTTTCCAGAAAAAAACTGCAAAAAAAAACGGTTTTTCTGCCACTTCAACTTTTTCGGAAAATTTACATCTCTAGTTTTAATACATAACATATTGTTTTGTTGGTTTGGTTACAAAATTATATGGGAAAGATCTATAATCAGATAAACCTGATTATTTAAGATTAGCCTTTTTAAAAAGTTCTATTGGATGAATTTTGATGGCACTTGCATTGTTAGTTAAATAAATTTTAAGAAATGAAAGTGATAGATTTAGTACATTCAGGGTGTCTAGCCTAGCTAACTGACAAATTTCCCTGACTTTTCCAGATTTTCTATACAGCATAACTTCAAAAATCCGGCATCATCAGGACCGAGACTCCATGCCATTGCTGAGCAACGGTACAGCTCACAGAAAATTTTTTCAGAAAATAATCACCTCTAACAAATTAATAAAATGTCAAATAGACATATTTTTTTTTACTTTTGATCTTGAAGTTTTTAATAGATATACAAGTTCTATTTTTTGTCTTCTATAACTTGAAAGTGTAAAAGAAAAAAGAAGGGAAAACATGGTTTTGATGCTGAATTTTTGAAGTCCCGCTGTACCAACAAAAACACTTTACAAGTATTAAAATTTTGAGATGTTGTACACAAAACACATTACAATTTGTCAATTTGAGAGTTGAAATTCACAATTGATTCTGAAGCACAAACTATTGATTCGTTAGGAAAATTACCAGAAATGATTAAAATTCAATCATTAATAAGCAAATTAAAAAAAAAATAGTTTTTACCAAAATTTTCACAGAGACTCCCACACTGATCATAAATTTTAACTTGATTATTCGATAAAGCAACAGCAAACCTTGATTGTGCAGCACTAAATAGCAAAAGAACAAATATAAGTATTTTAGAAGTTTACTAGCTAATTATAAAAAGTAGAAGATACATATTTAACAAAACTTTCAACATATTCAGTCATAAATGAAATTTACAGACATTAGTACCCAGGTGTTTTAGAATCGAAGAGTTTTTCTATAAATACAGTAGAGTCTCGAAAATCTGAGTCTCAGAAGTTCGAGGTTCTGCTTAATTCGAGGAGTCAAAAATAAAAATTTCATTTTTTTTTTCTTTGTCTGAAAGAATGCATGAGAGATGTTGTTTACTGGATAGCTGATTCTTGGGAAGAAATTCAATCTATAACATTGAATAAATTGTGGTTGAAATTTTTACCTAAAGTGGTAACATCCACCAAGAATTTCAATGATAACGATGATGAAAACATTGTTTTGAAAGATTTGGTAAAGGAAGTACCTGGCTGTGAAAATTGTAATGCAGATGATGTTAAAAAATGGCTAAGCAGTGATGAAATGCTGGAAATAAATTAATCGACTATTATTTAAATTCAACTATTATTAAACTATTATTCGACTATCGACTATTATTAAAATTACACACTGTAAAAAGTTCTAGCTGTACTGTAGCTGGAACCGCCCCCATCCCATTATTTCATGAAATTTCTCTGTTTAAAGGTGTTTAACTATGATCAATTACATGAAATAAATTTGTAATTACATTGCAGATAATTGGATTACAAATTTGCCTAACTCTGTTCAGAACTATATATGTCAAAAATGTAAAGGCAGGCAGATGGGATCTAAATAAGCAGATTTCGTATACGAATATGGGTGCAGAAATGCAGCGTTGAGGCAGTATAGGGTGCTGTTGAGTTCAGTGGATAAAAGTACTTTGCTGGCTTGAATAGTCATTCCCCGCAGGGTTTTCAAGCATCATACATCATTGACATGCCTTTTGTGTATGGGGCTGCACAAGGAAATGGCTCACGTACGCTGAACGTCTAACAGCTCTCGAGCCTGTTGAAGGACTGTCCTCTACTGTGCATAATACTGTTTCTTTCACAGCAAGAATTCTGTGATATCTTCCAGTGTCCATATCACACCTCGAAGCATAAAACGATCTACTCGCACACCATGAAAATGCTCAAATGTTCAACGATTCAGCAGATTCCTATCCGGGAATCGTTCCATGTACATCCTCTGAGCAGCTGCTGCATTTCCTTGCACAGCTCCATACATGAAATACATGTCCAGCAAGCTCTGCATTCATGTAACGATGCATGTTGCTCGAAATCCATACAGAGAATGACTATTCAAGTCAGAGAAGGGCTTTTATTCACTGAATTCAACAGCACCCGCTATTACTTCACCACATTTCCACACCCACATTCCCATACAAAATATGCTTATTTGGGTCGTTTCTACCTGCCTTTACGTTTTTGCCATATAGTTCTGAACTAGGGATGCACCGGATATTGATTTTGCCGGATATCGGATACCCGAAGCTCCTTTTCCTGCCGGATTCGGATATCCGGCCGGATATCCGATCGGATATCCGGCACCAGATATGTTTTTAGTTATATGGTGAATTATTTCTTTATATAACGCCATCTCAGAACAATAAATTACAAACATGTTTCATACATCATTAAAACATTTTAAATGTATTGAAATATAATTTACAAAAACTATATCTCTTTGAACATCAGGGCTTGAAATTCAAGTTTTTCCCAGAAGGGGAGTTTCCCAGCCAACATTTAAAAATACAGGGGAGTTGAACTGTTAGAAAGGAAAAAAAAATATCTTTAAACACCGTTATTTTTTATGTGCCACTTAAAGAATTACATTTATACAGACATGACAAAATACCTTTGAAATAATTTAAATTAACAACTCAAGATAATTTATTATCAAAAATGTTTATTTTTATTAAAACAAAGGAACAGAATCAAGCTTTATATACCATGTCTACTTTTCAACTTTCACCTAATGTTATGGGCAATTAACAATTGGGTTGCTAAATTTCTTAATTTAGAATTTATTCCATTTTGCATGTTTTAGCCTCTTTCACAAGTTACACTTTTGACAAACAGCACAGACCAACTTTTATAACTTTAGAAATTATCGGAAACGCATGGTTATGCACTGTTGAAAAATTTTAGAAAACTTTGCAAAATTTGATGTGCATTATTTTTTAACTTACTTGCATGAATAATGCATATCGGTGATTTCTATTGTCAATATCCTACGGTGATTGTATGTCACTTCTGAACAAACTTATTTTATTATATCCTTAATGGAATTATAGTCAAAACTGTAATCACTGGTATTTTCGTTAAAATTGAACTATGGAATTTTAAATGCATTCAACATGTCCAAAAACACTTCAATGTATATATTGTTATCATTTCTGTCCACAATTCCAATGACACCAGTTTCTGCCAACTGCAACTGTGTTTCAAAGACTAGCAACTGAACCTTAGGCCATAACTTATGTAAAAATGTTACTAACGTTTTAATTTTAATTCACTTTCATTCCCTCCCATCAAGAATCTAACCAGTAGTCAACTTTCTTCATATCCACAAGTTTTAAATTTTCAACAACTTCTGTTCCATCAGTCAGTCCTTCAATCAAAAACTGTATCAACCTTTTCCTGTAATGTCTCTTAATTTTCTCAAGGAGCCGTTCTCTGCTCCAGAAGCTAATGTGTAGCTTGGCAATATTTCATTATTCAAATCTGTTTCATTGCAATTATAGATTGGGGGGGGGGGGGGGGGGGGAGAAGGCTGAGTAGTGGCATCTGGCAGGATAAATAAGAAAGCTTCCCATTTATCTGAAAATTCTTATGGAACCCCAGTCAACAAAAATGTTTTGGTCCCTTGCTTTTCAGATAACCGGAGTTTTACTGTACTTGAAAGATTAATGAATAAATGTTATGCTTATATTGAAATTTTTTCAATCTATTGAGTATGAATTAATAATATTAAATAAACTCCTTGTGAATCCTTCCTATTTATTTATTTTTGTTAAGAAATACTTTATTTTTGTAAGATTTTAAGAAACATTTATTTCCTCAAAGTAATTTCTTTTGTTAAGGGGACATTCCAGTGCCAACCGCCGCGGCGAGCGGCCCATCTTCGTCCGCAACCCTTATATTCTTCTACTCTACTCCGACTCTTTTGCGGAAGCAAGATTCCCAGGTCCCCAGCCACGTCCCAAATGAAAGACTCTCTAGCAAAAGCCAGATTGAAAAAAAAAAAAAAAAATCAAGTTTTCCCTTCTCAAATCATGAAATTCTATATTAACCAATGGAAATTTTAGCAAGCACAAAAAATCATACATTAGTCATACATTATAAAACACTTTCTAACACTATCATAATATTGTTACCAAATTTAATTTTTTTTTTTTCATTCACATCGCACAGTTAAACACTTAAGGGGACCCTTCACTAATTTGAAAATGGCCATTCCGTAATGTTAAACCAATGGGCAGGGTTTTTTTTAATTGTTTAAATTTGGAAAGTTTTAAAAGATTCTTTTTGCATAAGATAGCTGAGCTCGATCTTTCATATGGCTGTTTTTTACTTTTTCGATTTCGGTTGCAGATTTTTTTGCATGGAATTGCAAATGCATTGGAATTTTAAATCCATATCCAAAGTTTGAAAAGGAAATAGTCAATTGATTTCTTCTATTACACGATAAAAGGTTGATTTTAAAAGTCATGTCCTAATTTCTGTGAATTGCAAAAATCAACTAGTTTGTTATTTCTAAACATGTTTTTTTAAGTTCACCAATTTTTTTTTTCTTCATGTGTGCCACAAGTGTAATCTCATTTTGTTTAGTGCTGACTATTGGCCAATTTGGCAGGGCTCAGTCTCCGGTGGCCATTACTGCCCTTTTAGTTATTTCCTATTGGGCACAGGGAAAAAACAAAATATATAAATCGGTCATAAAAAAAAAATATCGTCGATTTTGTCAATTATGGTGAAAATAAATAACAAAATTTTTCGACCGGTCGCAAGAAGAAAACTGAAGTTCATGGGAAATTGGCAGCGGGAAAATATTACAAAATTCGTCAATCGATCATGGAAAAATATCGTGAAATTTACTGGTCCGTCACGAGTAAATATTGTGAAATTCCTCAGCCGGTCGCAGAGAAATGACGTGAAATTTTTCAATCGAATGCAAAAAAAAAAAAACAATCGTTATTTTCATCAGTATGTCGCAAAAACAAACAGGGAAATTTGCCAATTGGTCACAGAATAAAATTGCTATATTTGTCAATTGATCTCGAGAAAAAAAAATTATGAAATTCACCGATCGGTCTCTAGAAAAAATCGTGGAATTCGTCAGTCGGTCGTGAAGAAAAAGCACAAAATTTTTCAGTGAGATACAGAAAAACAACTATGAATTTTGTCAATCTGTCGTAAGAAGAATCTGTGAAATCTGCTAATTGATAGTAGAAAATATCACGAAATTTGTCGGTCGGTCCTGAGACTTGATCGTTGTTTTACAAAGAAACATTTTCGGAAAATGATTTTTTGGAAACAGGAGCCGCCCGCCCACAAAAGGACATAATAAATAGGACACAATAATAATCTTTAGGGCACGAATCCTGCCATCCCGTCTCGAAATTCAAGCCTTGTATCTGCCATTCAAGCCCTGTAATGTATATTAATAATATTGCATAAAAAATGTAATTTAAACATTAAAATATTCTGTTTATTTGTACAATGAAATACTGATAATTGCTACTGGATTTGGATATGGGATTGACTATATTGATAATTGCTAATAATTAATTAATTTGTACAATGAAAAGCTGATAATTTGTATAGTAAATTTTAACCAATTAATATGCATATAATTGTAGAGTATTTTATCAAAGAAACACTACATACTTTCTTTTTATAATTTAAACATAAAATATCTACTAATATACCCATGATTAAAGAGTTATTTTCTCCAAACATAGGTTTAATTGATGCCTTTTTTAATTATTTAATATTGTTTTTGCTCTAAGTCACGTTTAGTTTTATTTTAAGTTAAATTATTTTGATATTTATAAGTAAAAAGAAAATTACTTTTAATTTTAAATATTTATAAGGAAGATACAAAAATAACTAGTTGGATTTGCCAGTCCCAAAACTTTCTTCTATCTCATACATCTTAATATTTCAAAAAGTAGTAGTTCCAAATATTACCGTACTTTAATATTATTAGTTCAATATTATACCAACTTTGATTTTGATCTAAAATTTCTGCTCCAGTCAATTAATCCGAATAAGTTAATCTCGATCATGATATTTATTAACACGTTCACGCTGGCGCGGTGTGTCACACTCGACTGACTCAGAGCTGGCAAGTCTCCGGCCTTTTGGATACCAGTATTTTAATACAGAAAATGTTTTATTTAATTAGAACAATTGAGTGATTTAAAGGAACAACATTTTTTCTAAAATAACAGTGGTGTGCAAAAAGCCGGAGACTTGACAACTCTGAGACAGTCGAGTGTGACCCTCCGCGCCGGCGTGAACATGTTAAAATCAATATTTTTTTCGTTATTCTGTTGTACATCAGCTGTTTGTGAATAGCCAGCTTAGTAGAATGCGAAGTTCCCTTCGCTTCATGAGCCGCCAATATACAGCACAAAAAACTGCGAAAAATTGAGAAAATTTTACAAAAATCTCTGTTACAGTGCCACCTTCTGGCAGAATATTTCCAAATGCAAGGAGAAACTGCTGGCCATAGCCAAAAATATACACACAAAATTGTTTCAATTCTATGCTTAGCTTCATACACTTTTCAATGGTAAAATAATGAAAATAACACAAAAATCCGTATTATAGCGTCCCCTTCCAGCAGTATATTTTCAAACTGAAGGAGGACCTGCTGGCCATAGCCAAAAACATACCCCCAAAAATTGGTTCAATTCTATGCATAACTTCATACACTTTTCGATGGTACAAGAATGAAAGTGGCACAAAAATCACTATTATGGCACCCCATTTTAGCGGAATATTTCCAATTTAAAGGAGAACCTGCTGGACATAGCCAAAAACAAATACAAAAAATTTTGTTCAATTATATGGATAACTTCATACACTTTTCGGTGGTACAATAATGAAAATGGCACAAAAATCGCGATTACATGGCCCCCTCCTTCCAGTGGAATGTTTCCATATTGAAGGAGGTTGAACTCTAAAACATCTAAATCCGTCGAAAACCGGAAATCGTAAAAATTTCTATTAAAATACTTTCTTCTAAAAATTGGCCTGTTTAATTGTTAAACTTAAAAAAAAAAGAAAGAAAATTAATAAAGTCATACTTTAATAAACAACTTCAAATTTTATTTTGCATTCTGAAAAGGTACAATTTTCTGAAAGAAGTAAACATAAATTCTTAAATTTATTATAAAGAGTTCAAATATCAATGTTAGGAAAGCTGGCAATTCTTTAAACTTTTGAGAATTACCTTTTACTCATGTATAGTGAACTTACTTTCATATTTTGCATTATAAACAAAATTGTTCGGCATTGTTTGGGGTCAAACTATTTCTGTTATCCTTATATATTCACTTCGCTACGCTCTGCAGGATATCCGGCAGAGAAGTCGGATATCCGGTGATTGTGATCCGGATATCCGACAGTATTTCGGATATTGAAAAATCAGCCGGATATGCCGGATATCGGATATTTGCCGGATATCCGTTGCATCCCTATTCTGAACCACTCTGTATAGCAAAATTCTCCATATAACGTACAACTTCTCAGACGTAAGCAATGAATTTTGCAGTTAAGAAGCCTCTGAATTGCCACATTGTAAAAAATTACTACTTTGTAGAGGACAACATTTGATGCATTAATTCAACTTTATCTCCTTAATTCAGAACTTTTTAATAAAAAAATTGCATTTATTACAATAAATAAACATTTTTGAAAATGAGTAATATAAAAATGAATGATTTTATTTGTTGCAGGCCTACTTATACTATGTTTATAAAGTAAATTTAACAATGTGTGGAATGAGCTATATAATGCAAAAATTTAGATAATTTGGATAACTCCTGGGAACAAAGAATGTAGTATAAAGCTATACTCTATTGCATTTTGATATGTTTCAGATATATTTGGTCTTTTTCACAAGGTAAATTGAATGAGTGTAAAATGTGATCCATATAACACAAAATTCTATATAATGCACAGCCTTGTATTTTTAGGTTTGCATTATAAAGATCTTCAAATGTACTACCATAAATGTTAAACAGAATTATTTTAAATTAGTTTTGTATAAATAAATATTATTAGTGGAGATCGTCAATATTGTAGTCATGGACTTAAAGTACTTTGTACAGAACCTTGCATGCTGTTGCACCGCCCCTGATACAGAACCTTCTCTAGTTTAGTTTTTTACATTGTTAAAGTATATTTCCAGAATATATTTCATAACAGAACTCTGCAAAATATGGTTATGTACAGGGCCCGACTTATGCAGGGGCATGCGGGGCAGCTGCCCCGGGCCCCCCATAAGAGTAATCAGTATTTTCATTACAAGGTGCCAAATGATTAAAATTAGCCAAAAGTGACCAAAATTCCTATATTTTCAAACATTTAGGAAGAAGAGCGGCCCCCTCTTCCCCTCTCTACTTCCAGTACTCCCTGCACCCATGCAAAAAACAAACTATATCATTAAAAAACTAATGATTAAAATTTTATTACGACAACTTAGTATTCTATTGTTTTCAAAAGAAATTCTTTATTAACGTTTTGCTTGCAATGTGGCAAGTTAAAACCATTCATTATGATCAATTTGGGGCATTTTCTTTTAGACATCTTATAACGTACGTAGATAAGCAAAGCAAAAAAGAAAATACTCGTGTCAACCAATCTATCATTTTTTCTGCTATTATCCTACTAGTATTTTTTCTTAAAGTTATGACCATCATTTTGCGATACCCTGTTTACAGATGGAAGTAGTACCGGGTATAAAATTTATGCATACATACAATACGTATGAAGTTTAGTACTAGCCACTTCCACATTATTCAAAAGAATTCTATAGATGTATAGAATGGGGGGTCCCCCATAACCTTAGTCGGGCCCTGGTTATGTAATTATTTTTTTCTACAACAGTATTAGCAAAATTAAATAACTGTGAAAACACAGAAATAAGAGGTATTCTCCCATATTTCTCATTAAGCAAATAATGCATTTGGTCTTTAAAATTTTAGTGTAACCACAGATATCATACACAATAATATTTAAATTTCAATTAAAAAAAAAAAAATCAGACTTTATCAAAGTGTTCCGTATCAAATTATTTCATCCTCTTTTATAATAAATATTCTGGCACCTCTTGACTAGAAGTCCCTGTGTGCAAAACACACTTCACACATGCTAATGTTCAGGCTTGACTGTTATGAGAATGGTTGTGCATGATAGTAAAAATGTTTTACAGTGTTTTTAATAAACATAGGTGGGGAATTTTCAGAAATTCTTACCAGCCAAGAATTTTTTTTTTTTTTTTTAACAACCAACAAGATTTAACGTATAATCAAAAATAGTTGATTACTATTGCTACAATGCACCCCTCTCCCCGGAATTACACTTATACAGGGTTAGAAGTGACCAATCCATAAAATATAGGACATTTTTCACAAAAAATATAGGGCATATATAGGACATTTAGAAAATTCGCGTCCCTTTGACGAAATTTGCGGTTTTTTCGTGATCTTTTGACGAAATTTGCGGTTTTTCGCGATTTTTTGACGAAATTTGTCGTTTCTTCGCGATCTTTTGACGAAATTTGCCGTTTTTTTCGCGATCTTTTGACGAAATTTGTCGTTTTTTTCGCGATCTTTTGACGAAATTGACCCTTTTCCGCGATCTTTTGATAAAATTTGCTGTTTTTTTCGCGATCTTTTGATAAAATTTGCCGTTTTTTTCGCGATCTTTTGATGAAATTTGCCTTTTTTTCGCGATCTTTTGATGAAATTTGCAGGGTTTTTTTCGCGATTTTTTGACGAAATTTGCCGTTTTTTCGAGGAAATTGACAATTTTCCGCGATCTTTTGGGGAAATTTGCCGTTTTTTCGCGATCTTTTGGGGAAATTGACCCTTTTTTTCGCGATCTTTTGGGGAAATTCACCATTTTTTTGCGATTTTTTGGTGAAAATTGACCCTTTTTTTTGCGATCTTTTGGGGAAATATGCCGTTTTTCGCGATCTTTTTCGGAAAATTCGGAACAGAATCACCCCTGTGCTAGCGGGCGACGATATTAATACCAAATATATGAGAAAGTAGAGAAATATAGGACAGTTAGAGAAATATAGATTAGAAATCTTGCATCCATGTAACTGAACAATAATGAAAAAAATTAATACTTCATGTAAGAGCATAAATGACTTACTTAACTGTAGAGGACTTTAAAACATAACATGGTCCAACAGAAATCTTGAGTGAGTTCACAGAAATGAGACAACTCAGGTTTTCTTGTATGTGACCTGAAAAAAATGTATTATTTTAATTATATTTACATTTTTTTAATATTGAAAAAACATATTTTAATTCCTTGATACCGCATATTGTAGCATATAAAGAGATTTCTATAACAAGAAAAAAAGATGTCAATAGTTGAATAAACCAGTTCCATAATTTCATATAATTTTCTTTACTGTAAAATCCTGATTGACAGACTCCTATCTACTTTTAAGTAGTTTTGATTTTCTTTTCCATTCCCAAATATAAACACACACACCTTCACATAAACTTTTTTTGTGGAAAAAATTGTTCTAAAAATTAGGGATGCAACGAATATTTGGTATTATCGTTGCATATATCCATATCGTTCCACATCGTTGGTATGGAAATAGCTCAGCCGAATACTAAAACAAAATCATTCATATTTACAATGAGTAATAGCTATTGATATGTTTTAAATAACATACCAATAGGCAGGGGCGTAGCGACAGATATTAATTGGGGGGGGGGGGGGGGGGGGGGGGGAATTAAAAAATTTTCCAACTTGAAAACAAACAACTTTAATTTCCAACTCAAATGATAAGTGCAATGTATGTTTAATTTAACTTATTTCAGTGCTATTTGAGATCAAAATGAAGGGGAGAGAGACATTGTGCTTTTCTTTTCTAGTTTTAGTGTTTTCTTTTCTTTTCTAGAAAATTTCTGATACTTGCAGATTATGTCTGGCATTGATGGCAACGACTAAGAACCTTCTGTAACCGCTCTGGAAATGACCTATTGCTATAGTGCCAATCGGAAGACACATGAATAATTTGTTGCCCGATTTTCGTTTGTGACAGTAGAATATTTTTTTTTGGAACATTTATTTTGTTTTTTTATTTTTAGAGATCTAACGTTAAATGACCATTTTCTTTTTCTTTTTGTCAACTAGCATTAGTTTGGGAATTTTTTGTCTTTTATTGTGAACGAATCATAGTTGCTTTTCATATGAAAATAATGTCAATGACTCTTAAAAAGAATTAGTGACGTTATATTGAAAATTTTCAGTAAGGAACAAAGCTTTGTAGGAAATAAACGACATGGATTAGAGTCAGCTACTGGTGGACAGGAGTAGAGAAATTGAGGCCCAGTGGATGCAATTTTCATAGAACAGTAAAACACAACAGACTGAATCTGGCTGCTTTCTTTTTGTATTTTATTTAACTTGTTTACAGTTAGAGCTCTCAGAAAAGAAGTCACCAAAACAATAAAAAATATTTACTATTATTTTTTAAAAAGAAAAAGTTCCTTCAAAAATATAGAATTTCTCAACTCTAAGCTCAAATTTCCCAAGTTCACAAATATTATATATGGGGGGGGGGAGGAGATTCGCCCCCCCATAACCCCCCATGGCGACGCCTCTGCCAATAGGTTTATATTTGTGTTACATATCAAGGAAATATAAACGTTTATTAAATTTATAATACAATTTTATTTCAAATATTAAATATAAATTTAATAATAATTTGAATTTTCTTAACCTTCAATACATGAAAAATATTATTTAAAATTTTAAAGTAAATTTAATTATTTGAATTTTTATATATTATAAAAATGATTTGATTATGCTTAAGTATTACACATTCAATAGAATTTGCTAAGAGTGATTTATCAAACTCACTACTGCTCATCATTTGTAAGGGCTGAAATTTGTTAACTGTTTTGTTTTTCTTAGTAGTTGAAATATGCATGAAGCAATTCCAAAATGTGGACTTTGACTCATTATGAACAACTTTGCTTGTTTCTGCCACATTTTCATTTGTTTCAGTTTCAGAAATATCATTGTTTAAGATAGCAGTCATAAGTAGAATCAATCGAGATTTTACCTTCAGATGATTTTCTTCAACTTTACAAAAAAAATGCACATTTAAACATGGGGTCTAGCAAAGTTGAAATGCAAAAATATCCATTATCTCTTTGAACTCTTAAGTTAAATAAGTATAATTATGCATTTTATGAAAGAATACTAACTTTTATGACAAAATTATAAATGAAACCTATCTACCTGCAAGCTTACTTTTCCATTGACCAACTACAAAGCAGGGTGCAATACTCTGGTATTTTGTTATGTCTTGTGATCCTTTGTCAATGGACTGCTGGATTTCAGAATTTCAAAAGAGTATTTGAGGAGGGGGGGTGGGGATAAGGTACAAAAAGATAAAATGGCTACAGGCTACTTACTGAAAGTAAAGCATGTAACTTTTCATCCCTTTCTTGGAGTGTAAGAGGAACGAAAAAAAATCTAGTTTCCTAACACGACATAACAGGGAGTTTTTCAATTTAATAACTTTTTTTATCTGTAACAGATTAGTTTGCTTTCATCAGATAAATAATTATAAATTAGTACCAAAGACTTAAATATTTACATATTTAAAGCCTCATTATATAAAACAAAAGTAGCAAAGTTATATAAAACCTTTTGATAATTAAAAAAAATATTAATGGCTGGCAAAATATTTCACTTAAGAAAAAAAAAATTAAATGTCAGATTTTTAATTCAATTTTTTAATTCCTAAGTATTAGACTGAATCCCACCTAATTTATAAAGATTTAAAATATGTAAAAATATTTAATTATATTTATTAATTAGCAAATTAAATAAAAATATTAAATGATGTGTTATTAATTTCACTGTTTAGACCATTATTATCCTTATTAACTTATAGATTTTATTGCACATTAAAGACAAATAAGAATTTGCCATTTTTGCTGGTATTTTCCAGTTTTTGCCACTGTCCTTGTAAAAATACCTTTTTACCGGCAAAAATGCCAACCCTGGAACCAGTGATTTGAATTAAAACTAATTTAAATTTTGTTTTTAATTATCTTTAAGTCTGAATACGTTTAATAAAAATTGTATGAAGATATTGATCTATATTATTTTGGTTTAAATCAAAATTTATGAATTGATATTCAGCTGTAACGTAACTTGACCGAATATTCGGTATTTGGTTATTCAGCCAAACCACTATTCATTGCATCATTACTAAAAATCTAAGGATATAATTTTGAATCCTTTAATTTTTTGGTGGATTTCCATTATTTCATCCCTTTTTTGACCTCCCTTCACAGCACAAAAAGCTTAACATCTTGAAAATCTTGATTCTTGTGTTCTATTTGTCGCTCACTAATAATAGTAACAATAAGTAAATAATGAATTATTTAAATTACACTCCTTTCTTCAAAAGTTCCTCTTTCCTCTCTGACCTCCATCCAGCAAAGTTTAAAAATATTTTAAAAATTTAGGAGATTATATTAATATTTTTACAACAAAATCACAAATCGAGAAGAAAAAAAAAAGAGAATTTTATAGATGTAAAACTGCTGTAATTTAAAATTAAAGAATTTTATAGGTTAAATTATGCATGTTTAATACCAGAGGCAGGGCGGCAAAGGGGAAGCAGTTTTTTTTTGTTTGTTTGTTTTTTGGGGGGGGGGGGGGAGGCTTAGGTGATTGATTAAATATTGTTGCAATAAAATAAAAAATAAAGTAAATTTGAAAAAATATATATAAAGTTCTTAAATTTTGCATACAAATCGAAAATTTGTCGAAATACGGAAGATTTTCAACCCTGTACTTGCCTTATTTACTTCTAAATTAATGGTAAAAAAAAAGAAGAGTTTTTTAATGACTTCTAAATTAATTACTATTTTTTACTGAAAGTCAGGCCAGATTATCCAGCGTGCCAGACCTTAGGAATTAGGATGCCAAATTACAGGATGTTTACTGTATTACTGAGTATATTTATAATTTACATTTTTTTTTAGCACGCATCTTTTCCTTTTCCATGCCAGACCTTAGGAATTAGGATGCCGGATTACAGGATGTTTATTGTATTACTGAGTATATTTATAATTTACATTTTTTTTAGCATGCATCTTTTCCTTTTTTAATTTTATCGGAATTTTGGGTAATCTGAACAGGCACCAGTCCCAATTAGTTCGGATTAGCAGGGTTCTACTGTACTTTGATATTATCAGAGCCAACAGACAGATTGCCAAAAATGATTATAATTGACAATCTTGATTATCATTGTCAATCATGTTCACTCACAACAGTAATTTAACATTGTTAAAGTCATAACAGAGTTAAAAATAGAAAATAATATTAATAAGTAAAATATAAATTAATAACAAAAAACAGTTAGTAATTTTAATTAATTTTTTTTTCAGCAGTAAAATTAAGCTCGAAATTTAAAAACTATAAGCTATAAAACTACAATATATGAATTATAAAGTATAATAAATAAATTATATAGCTGTCAAAAAGTAAGGGTTAATGTAATTAATATAATCGGTGCATGTTTTATGCAATTGTTTCTGGCCAGGCCAATAGATAAGTACCGTTAATGCTGACAAAATAATAAGAGAAAATAATTCATTTTAAAGATAACAAGAATATAAATTATACACTAGTAATTTAATTAAAATAAAGTAAATACAAAAATAAAAAGGCAAAAATGACAATTTAACTGAAATAGGAAAAAATAAATCAAACAGCCTCTTTAGGGAAAATTAATGTAGCTGTACTATTACTAATTTAATGTATCTTTCCTTTAGAGGTCTACACGGGCCGAGCCTGGTCTTCACTCTGTTTGGGCCGGGCCTAGTCATTAATCTTTCCAGGCCGGGTTGAGCTTTACTTTTTTCTAAAGGACACAGCCGGCTTGGGCCTTAACTTTTTTTTCGTACCAAATCAGGACTGGCTTCATTGTTCCCAGGTCTGCATGGGCTGAAATTTTCATTCCCAGTCTCAACCCAGCCCGTATAAAAATCACTGTTTCAGCATGGCCTGATCTCTGAAAAAATCAGTAAAATTTTACCCGTCCCAAAAATGTATGTATTTTTAAATTGCCATTATTCTAAAGTTAAACTTTAAAATATAGGGTAGATGTGCCAGTAATGGACACCCTTAAGGAATTTCTTTTAAAATTATTTTTTTATTAATAGTTATAATTATTATATTCCAGTTTTTTCAATATATTAACCCATCAACAATATTTAACCATTCTTAAAGTCTCATTTCTCAATATGAATCAAAATTTAATATTTTAAATAACAGAAACATAACAAAACATTCAAAACCCCAGTAATGGACACCCTCTGGCACAGTAACGGACACCCCATAAAAAGTAATAAATATAATTGTTTTTATGATTGTATTTAGAACCAGAATTTAATGAATACATACTAATGAAACAAAATAGTTATTTTCAAATAAATTTAACAATGAGGAATTTGCACACATGGGGAAATCAATCAATTACATGTTTTTCTGATAATTACAGATCCATACATTTCAAAAATTTCCTCAAAAATGCAAAAAAACGGGCCAATAGTTTTTAAATTAAGCTTAAAGTTAAGGGGTAAACAGGCCACTAGAAAACGCTGTGTGATTGGCTGTGACGTCACTGTTCACGATATGCCAATGTTTACATTTTGCTTGCAGGCGCACGGAGCAAGCAGTCGGCATTTTCTTTCTATAAGCCTGTGTTTTGAAAGCATTTAGAAAAAATTTTTACATCCAAATTTATTTCTTCTTTCATCTTTATTACATTTCACTAATCTCGCTGTATTAATGGAAATAAAAGGGCATTATTTCCAGTATTAAAGAAAAGTTTCGATTTAAAAAAAACAGTTACATTAGTTTCTTTTAAACAAATTAAAAACATAAATTCTCCTAGTAAAATATTAGTTAAAGCTTTTTTAATGTTACAGTTAAGAAAAATTATATATATATATATATATATATGTGTGTGTGTGTGTGTATATATAATAAGCAAAATAGTTGTCTAAAATCTGCACCAACGTGCAGATTTGAGAGGGCCTATCATATTTTAAAAGATATATAAAATGTTGTTACTTTGCATAAATTGCTTTAAGGCATTCCATTCTCAGGATTGCCACAAACGACATTTTTTTTTTCTTTTGGTTACATTTCCTACCACTGTTTTAAAATAACCTTCGTGGTAAATTTTTACTAGAAAGGTTATTGTTTTGAAATAACAGTTGTCAATAAAGAAACGCCTGTGACAACCCTGATTCTTAGGTATGGCTTTGTATTTTTTTTTTTTTTTTTTCACTGTATATTTGAACTTAAGAATATATATTAAGTTTTCGTTCCAGATCTAGTTTTTATATTTCCTAGAGAGTGAAATTTTAAAACATACTCAAATTTAAAAGTAAACTTTTATTCAAAATAACCTGGCTTCAGGCCCGATAAGTTCGAACACAAAATCAAAGAATGTTTTAAAAGAAGTCAGAAGTGAACCATATCAGAGGACAAACACTGGGACAATGACTTTTAAAATCCATTGTGCACAGACCACAAACTTCGCAAGAAATTCCAAAAATCAAGTCTGTGCTGTTTTCTCCTTGAACAACCCACCCCCTCCCCATCACTTACCTGCATGCTTGTACATTATAGCATGATGAAATAATTTTATGTATGCCTCCATGGGACCAGAAAACAAATTCTAGGGAGGTGCAAGATTTCGGATCAAATGCGTCAGTAGCCTGTTGAAAGCTCCCCCCTTCTTTTTGTAAGGATAATCTCAAAAAAATATTTTTTCCTATTCAATAATGCAAAATTTTGTGATTCATTTTTCAATATAAAAGTATAACTATTTCAGGCATGATTATCGAAGTGATTTGTAACTGAACAATTTTTAATTTTTCTTAAAATTATTTAAATCTTGAGATATAAGTGATTGTTGTCTCATTACAGCAGTTTTTTTTTCTTCTCCTGCGTTGTAACGTCTGGAAATTCGTTTCAAAACATCAACTTAACAGCATTTTCTGCCTTTACTGAGAAAAAACAACAAAAAACACTATTCGGTTATATCTATCGTTTCTGAATAAGAACACCGGCCAATTTTATGCATTTGCGAATAAAATTGAAATAAAAAATGTGTCAGAAAGAAACCAGTTTGAGTGTGAAAATTGCCCTAATGAAGACTATAAGCATGAAATATACTAAATTAAGAAAAAATAAGAATATTTTCCCAGAACCGTTCGTGTGATACACGTTTTAACATATCACCATAAATAAATCACGTATTAAAAATTCAAAAATAAGCTTCTATCACCTTTTTTCTCCCCACAAAATGAAGGATTGAATTTCATTAAAAGCGCTCCACCTCTATTTATTTATTTATTTTTTACCACACGAATATAAAAAGAAAAGTTAAAAATTACCTTCCACGGGACGTTCAGAAGCACCCATGATGAAAAAATTTTAGTTCCTCTTCCTTTAACGTTTAATTGTTTTAAATCATTTTATAAGAATAAATGTTATCAATTTTTCATTAAAAATGAAAACTGCCCTAGAGTTAGATTCGGCAATTATTATTATTATTATTCCATCGATGTAAATTCATCTTTTCGGTTTTAACGGCCCAGGTTATTTGTTCCTTTATAACTCAAACAAATACATTAATGTTAACTAAAAGATTTTTTTCTTATATCTAAATATGCATATAAAATTGCTTTATGTCATTGTGATAACTGATAAAGGAATGACTCACAATTTAGAATAATTAAATGTCACGTTCTGAAAATTAAATTACAGCATCTGTTTCAAATAAGAAATTTAGACAATACTCCGTAATTTGCATACCTGTATTAATAATTAGGCAGAATATAAAAACTACTAATATAATGCAAATAGTTATAATGAATGTGCAATGTCAGTCAAAATAAATAATGTAATGTACATGAATTTTATAATGAGAAAAAAAGAAAGTCGATAGATCAAGCGCAGAATCCAACATATAGTCACTCCGTGTTGTGTGTTTGTTGTCATGAACTATGACGTCACAAGACCGGCGTAGGAAAAGTATCGTTTTCGCCAGACGGTAAATAGTGCGATATAAAAACCCTTATAAGTCAGTAATTATAGCTCAAAATGAAAAAATATAGACACTGTCCTTCATATTTTATCGTTTTCCATTGTATAAAGATGAAATTAGAAAACGTGAAAATTCCTCATTAGGATACCAATAATTAATAAAATATTTGTGATAATCATTTACTGTTTGCATCAATTATTGTTAATTATCAGAAGAACGATGTTTTAATTATTTTAGATGGATAGTTTAAAATACTGAATATCAGGCAATTACAGCTATCAAATTATTGAAACAGTGGGGGATTTAAAAGCAGGGTTGGCATTTTTGCCAGAAAAAAGGTATTTTTGCCAGGACAGTGGCAAAAACTGGAAAAAACCAGCGCAAAAATGGAAAAAACCGGCAAAAATGGCAAATTCTTATTTGACTTTAATGTGTCAATAAAATCTCTAAGCTAATAAGGATAATAATGGTATAAACAATTTTCATAACATATCATTTAATATTTTTATTTAATTTGCTAATTAATAAATATAATTAAATATTTTTACATATTTTAAATCTTTATAAAATAAGTAGGATTCAGTCTAATGCTTAGGAATTTAAGAACCAAATTAAAAATCAAATATCTATATATATATATTTTTTTTTTTTCTTAAGTAAAGTATTTTGTCAGGCATTAATATTTTTTTAATTATCAAAAGGTTATAACTTTGTTACTTTTGTTTTATGTAATGAGTCTTAAAAATATGTAAGTCTTTGGTACTAATTTATAATTATTTATCTGATGAAAGTAGTGTGTTACAGATAAAAAAGTAATTAAATTAAATTGAATATTATATATTGAAAAAATGATCTGTTGTGTCTTGTTAGGAAGCTAGAATTTCTTTACCTCCTTCTTACACTCCAAGAAAGGGATAAAAAGTTACATTCTTTACTTTCAGTAAGTAGTCTGTAGTCATTTTATCTTTTTGTATTATATTCAACACCCCCCCCCCCCCCAAATACTCTTTTGAAATTCTCAAATCCAGCAGTCTGTTATCAAATGACCACAAGATAGATAACAAAATACCAGAGTATTGCACTCTGCTTACCACATTTTTCAAAATTAAAAAAGCGATTTGAACAAGCAGTTTTGCCGTGTCATCTTGTAGCATATTTGTTACATCCAAAGGTGAACTTTTAAATTATGAACAAAAGGAAAGCTGTAAAGCATGGTTGTGTAAAATTAATCCCGACTTTATATCTTGTATTATTAATTTCGAGCTAAACGAAAAACCCTTCCCTAATTCATATTTTGTAGAAGTAGTGATTAGTAGCATCAGTGTTCATAACTGGTGGAGAAGTATTGACAAAGCTTGTGAGATTTCAAAAGACTTCTGTTCATTAGTCGCACACCTTCAAATATGTCCAGCAAGTAGTGCTGCTATTGAAAGATATTTTTCATTTGTGCAAACTAAAATTCGAAATAAATTGTCAACAAATACTCTATCTAAACTAATTTATTGTTATGCTATGCTAAAACAGCAAAAATTAGGTTGTGATGGAGATATCGCTGAATTATTTGAAATTGAATAGTGTTCTGCTTTAAATATATATTAATATATATTTAAAGCAGACATATTAAAAAATTGAATTTAGAATATAATTGTTTATTTGAATTTCTAACGCATATAAGCATAAATGCTTTACTCATTTAGAGCCTCCACAGTTCTATCATGTGAATAATCATTAATAATTGTATAAACAATCAAGTTTTCTATTCATTTATATAAAATTAGTATTTTTTTCATACATAAATTATGTTATAAAAGTTGGTATTTGTTCATAAAATGCATAATTATACTTATTTAACTTAAAGAGTTCAAAAATAAATTTAGAGTATATTTTTTTAACTAAGTTTCTTTTTTCTTTCATGAAATATTTTTTCTCTTTTTCTGTGAAAAAAATTAAATGGACAGCCTATTTTTGCCGCCACTTTGGCAAAAACCTATTTTTGCCAGGACGGTTTTTTCCGCCTATGGCAAAAACTTACCAACCCTGTTTAAAAGGTAATTAAAAAGTTATGAAATATTAGTGTTTAGTTTTGTCTCACTATTTTTAACAGTTAATCTTCCAGAGACTACTTGATATATCATTTACATTTATAATAATATTACAAATATGAAAGAAATGATATTGTGAGTTGAATATTTTAAATACTAAATAAAATAATTTCAAAATAAAACTGTAGAACTGATGTTTGAGGCCACTGATCTGCAGATTTACTAGTTTGGGTGAATCGTACAATACTCTACTTCTCTCCAACCTGGCAATAAATGCGCCAAAGTGGCAACCTTGATTTGGTGATTTTTTGAAATTGCGACGAAGAAGTAGAGTATTCTCTGGTCGCACCACTAGTTTCATTAATATGATATGTAACTTTCATTAATATTACTTTTTTTGTGTGTATGTGTGTCAGAGGTGAATAAGAAAACATGGAACAGATGTCATAAATTCCCAGGGCTGCCATGTTGGAATTTTTCTTGGCGTGAAAACCCTTTTCTGCCAAGTAGTAAATGTCGCCAAGCACCAATTTATATGCATGTTAGGTTTAACGAAAATAAAATGTAAATAATAAACAAAACTCGCTAAAGTGGCAACCAGTAATCGTTGTATGAGGGTTTTTGCACTCATTAACCAAAAAAAAAAATAACTGGATTCAGCAGTTCTCGCTGTGTAACAATATCAAAATTCAGCAGTTCTCGCTATGTAGCAATCTCAAACTGTACAAAACTCGTAAGGCAACAAAATATACATAAAATTATCAACATACCTTAACAGACATCTGCTTTTTTGAAAGCTCAAGCATGAAATACCTGCTAATCACCGTCATTTTCCAAAATAGGCTTATGAATACGCACTGTAAACAAACCTCCTTTATTCGTCAAAATTTCCTCATATTTCTTAATTACTTCAGCAAGAGCATTTAAACAGACTACAGAACCCATATTCAATCAAATACATCCAATAAATTTAACATAAAATAATTGACAGAAACACAACACGATATCACAAGCCATATTCAATCAACTGAATACGTATCAAAACACGATCTCCCACAAAAACGGGGTTACCAGAACATGCTTGCCATATCCACAAACACCGCCAACAAATCTAAAATAGCAGCCAGGTAACATACAGCATCTAAGCCAGAAACATTTAAGACAGAAAGTAGATTTTTAATAGGTTCTGTAACTTAATTGTTTTTATTTAAACAGAGAGGGATTGAGCCCCTCTTTGACTGTGCTCTTAAATAATATTTTCTGCTTCCTGGCTGGTTTGATTGCCAGATTATAAAATATGCAATGTACATATTCATTTAAAAAAAAATAATAAAATATTGAAATTTTATTAATCACATAAAATAACTTAAAAGCAGCTATTTATAAAAGTTTTGGTGTTATTACATTTTGCTAAGTATAATTTAAAAATTAAATTTCATTATTTAGATTTGCAGTTAAGTCAAAATATTTTATGCACTATAAACCTTACTGAAATTACATTTTTAGCAATGTCTACATGGGGTGACCATTACTGGAAAATGACTAATTAACCATCCCAGTAATGGACACCCCTTCTTAAAACCTTAAAAATAAATTAGGGGCCGTTAGTATATAAAATTCTAAGTTTTTTATTGCTATTCATACAAAAACATTCGAATTTTGCAAGAAAATAAATATTATATAAATTAATTAAACGAAGCCAGCTCTTAGCCTCTTCATTAAGATTTTCACAGAAAAACAGTGAAACTTTGAAACATTATTTTCTGCTTCCTGATTGGCTTTGATTAAAAGTGTCAACAATAACCAAGTTTTATAAAACATGCAAGGGGGAATTATAAAAAGAAATAATTAAAACTAAATATTTATTAGTTATTTTTTTATTAACCAAAAACATCAAGGGGTGCCCATTACTGGCACATCTACCCTATTCTTTTTAAAGAATAGTTAATTTCTAGGCAATGAAATTAAAATACAATAAAACCTGCATAGGACGGAATCTTGTCTTAAATAAAAAAATATGTGGATCCATGCAAAATTAATATAATAATAAGGAAGAAAATAATGTATTACATTTACACTTGATAAGAAGGGAACGGAACAGATGTATTTTAATCCCGCATCTGCCATCTTGGATTTTTTTCTTAGCGTGAATTAGAAATGTTTTTTAATTAATAGTTATTAATTATTATATTAATCTATCAACAATGTTTAACCACTGGCGACATTTACTACTTGGTGAAAAAGGAGTTTTCACACAAGAAAAAAATCCATGATGGCGGATGTGGGATTATAACACATCGCTTCCCAAATGGAAATCAATAGATATTGCGATCTTTAAAAGTAAAGATTATAAACATGAAAAAAACTAAAATAAGTTTTTTTGGATAGAACGCCTCGTAGAGGACAATTTTGACCATATCGACGTAAAAATCCATGTAGAAATTCCGTCTGCCGGGTCGGGTTCAGGCCGATGTTTTAGCTTTTATACCGGGCCGGTCCAATAATTTATTTTGTACAGCCGGGATGGAAGGCCCCAGGCCTGGAAATTTCGGACCGTGCAGACCTCTACATTCCTTACCATAAAAATCAGCAACAGTTCCGTTAAGTGAGTTCATTTTATTTAATTTAATTACACTTAGTAAATAATATAAAACAGACTTTACTATTGTAAAAAATTATTAAAATGATAATCTTAAAATTTGATAGTTTACAAAACATCGGAAAATGATAAACATAGAAAGAACGAAGCACGTTGTGGATATGTCTAAAGAGTCGACTCTGAAACTCGACTCCTTTTAAGTGAGTCGAGCTGTCGACTCCGACTTGGTCGACTCTGCCTCGACTCAGAGTTATACTGCATAGTAATTTCCTCGGTCATAGGCGTAGCGTGACCAGAAATTTTGGGGGGGCACCAAGGCCGTGAGAAGTGCGCCCTTAACGAATTTTCAATTTTGCGCCCCCCTCCCCAAAAAAAAAAAAATCTTTCTCTTTGTAATGGGTGTAATAAAATTGATAAAGTGCAGAAACATAAATAAATTATATACTATTTATAATATGAATAAATATTTCGCGTTTATTTTGGAACTTTAAAATGTTTAATTTTAATTTAGAAATTCAGAACAACTGAATAACACAAGAGGAAATTGCACTTATTTGTTAGAGAGTTCATGATGTTTTGCGACAGGAAAAAAAATGATCAAGAATTTAAAAAAAAATCCCCGGAAAATGTTCGGCGGGCAAAAACTGAATAAATAAACAAATAAAACCGTGGTTCGCAGCATAAATTTTGCGCCCTGGGTGACCGCTCCTTTAGCCCCCTCTTTGCACGGCCCTGGGGGGAACACTAGAGGTCTGTACTGGCCACAGTTTCCAGGCCGGCGTGAAAATTCAAAATTCCACCTGAGCCCGGCTCGTTTATATTTTCACAGTTCATGGCCAGGCCCGGTTCGTAAAAAAATCAGTGAAAACAAGCTCGGCCCATAAAAAAAATCAATTAAATCAGGCCTGGTCCGGCCCGACTCAATTTCTCAAAAATTCCGATTTTTCTTAACATGCAATTGCAGGGCTGCCACTTGCTACTAAAATGCTATACCTAGCGGCTATTTTCAGCATACGGCGGCTATGGCGACTATTTTAGGCCGAAAACTGTTAAAAAGCGACTATTTCAAGAAAGCAGTAGGCGACTTTTTTCGGATTCAACGACTATTTTTACTGAAAATATTCGGTATTTTTCTTCAAAGCGCCTGTAAAGTCATCTTCCCAAACGCACTTTTTCAAAGGTTGTTTGAAGAGATTCGCGATTTTCTCCGTGACGAATTCCAAAATTCGGGATTCCCCCCCCCCCCCTAAACCATTGACGAAAATAACTATTTATTTCAGAGGTCTTTCTATACTATCGTTGAAGGAGATTTTGCGATTTTTTCCGCGATCCTTTGCCAAATTTTGCAGATTTTTCTACTACAGATTGACCAAATTGATTTTTTTTCCTCCACCACTTGTCCAAATTCGCGATGTATATTTTCTACGACCGATTGATGGTAGTTACTATTTGTTTCAGAGATCTTTTGGCGAAATTACGGATTCTTTTCCAGATCGTTTGTCAAAATTTGGGATTTTCTTTTTATGACCATTTTATAAAATTCGTGATTTTTTGAGCTATCATTTGGTTAAATTCCCATTTTTTTTTTAAACCAAATTTGTGTTTTTTTTTTGTCCGCGACCATTTTACGAAATTTGCGATTTTTTCTTGTGATCGTTAAACGAAATTCGTAATTTTTTGTCCATTCTTTAGACGAAATTTTGAGATGATTTTTCTGCGACCAAATGATGAAAATCGCCATTTGTTTCCGCGACCTTAGGTAAAATTCAAGATATTTTTACAGTTGTTTGAGGAGGTTCGCGATTTTTCTCTGCGACGAATTGCAAAATTCGCAATTTTTTCCCCAATCGATTGACGAAAATAGTTATTTCTTTTCGCCATCTTTTGCTACGATTGTTGAAGGAGATTTCGGAATTTTTCCTATGACCTATTAGAAATTTCCTGATTTTTGGGGGGCGATCGTTTCACGGTACTCACAATCTTTTTTTCGTGATCCTTTGCCAAATTTCGCGTTTTTGTTTCCGGCGATCGTTTCACGGAACTCAAAATTTTTTTTCCGCGATCCTTTGCCAAAATTCGCGAATTTTTCTGCGACAGATTGGCGAAATTTTATTTCCGCCACAACTTGTCGAAATTCGCGATATATATATTTTCCGTGATCGATTGATGGTATTCGCTGTTTGTTTCAGATATCATTTAACGAAATTCGCGATTCTTTCCCACGATAGTTTATCGAAATTCGTGATTTCCTTTTCAAAACCAACTTACAAAATTCTTGATTTTTTGTGCAATCATTTGTTTAAATTCTCAATTATTTAAGCGATTATTTGATCAAATTCGTGTCTTTTCAGGGATGATTCTGTTCTGAATTTTCCGAAAATATAAGGCATCCGGTTCCGAAAATTTTAAAAATTCGGGAAAATAAAATATCGCGAATTTCGTCAAATGGTCGTCGAAAAAAATCAATTTCGACAATCGTTCACAGCTAAAAATCGCCAATTTCTTTAAAAGATCGCAAAAAAAGAATTTTGCCAAAGAATCGCGAATTTCTTCGAGGGATCGCAAAAAACGCAAACTTCGTCTAGGAATCGCGTGAAAAACCAAAATTTCACAGAGGGATCGCAAATTTTATCAAAGGATTGCGGGAAATGCGAATTTCGTCAAAGGATTGGAGGAAAAAAAGGCATAATTGGCGCCGGGAGGTGATTTCCTCCCCTTTCCCTCCCTCTGCTGTAACTTTTTAGAAAATTTGCTGTGAATTTCAGTTTTTTTTAAAATCCAGAATTACACCTGCCGTCTTTTTGTCCGCGACCATTTGGCGAAATTTGCGATTTTTTTCTCTTCATCGTTTGACGAAATTCGTAATATTTTGTATATTCTTTTGACGAAATTTGTGATGATTTGTCTGTGACCGAAGGACGAAAATCGTCATTTGTTTCCACAACCTTTGATAAAATTCAAGATATTTTTCCACGGGCCTTTAAGGAGATTCGCGATTTTTTTTCCCGACGAATTACCAAAATTCGCATTTTTTTCCGCCAATTATTTCGTGGAATTCACGATTTTCTTTACACGATCCTTTGCCAAATTTCGTGAATTTTTGTACGACCGGTTGACGAAAATGATATTCGGTATTTGTTTCAGGGATTTTTGACGAAATTCGCGATTCTTTTAAACGATCTTTTCTTTTGTCGACTGACTGAGGAAGTTCTTGTTTTTTTTGCTCGATTTTTTGCGCGACTATTTGACCAAATTCGCGGGTGTAATTTTTTTTTCTGTTCGCGACAGTTTGATAAAATTTTCGATTTTCTTTCCGTAATCTTTAGGCGAAATTTACAAGTTTGTTTTTTTTTGCGACTGATGGAAAACTTTTTTTTCTAAGGCCAATTGTTGATATTCGCGATTTTTTTTTCGCTACCGAATGGCAAAATTCGCGACTGTTTGATGAATTGATTTTGTGGATTTTTCGAAGAAAAAAAATCGTGGCTTTCACGAAATTAAAAAAAAAATCGCATACGAATTATATGCCTGTTCAAGAAATAAATTTGGAAGATTCCATCCGAAGAAATATTTTATTATGCGGTATTTTCCTTTTTTGTGTGGGATTTGCGATATCCCGCACGTTATTTCTAACCCTGCCCCTCAAATAAAACTTTTCTTCTTTCTCTACAAGAAACTCTTGAAATGATAGGCCTGATCGAAAGTAGTTCCGGGGATGATCTGCAAGAAGTTTTTAATGCTATGTTTCCAGGTGCTGTACATAATTTTTTATTGTGGAAGTTACTTCGTAACTGAAACATTAGGGCCTTATTTTCTGGATAACTTGCTTACTCATTTGAAGAAATCACTCTATTCTTTATTCATTGATTTGAGCAGAAGCATAAACTGTGAAATAAAATGTGTGCATTCATAAAGTCCTTTCATTGTTATGGATAGAATTTTTCTTCCTTTTTTTAAAGTGGGTATGCGAGTATTTTGACTACTATTATCGAACAAATGTTACTATTTTTTTTTTTCGTTGGAGGCTACTAAAGCTACTATTTACAGTGTCATTCGGCAGTGGCAGCCCTACAATTGAGATGCTTTTATGAAGTAGAATAAAGTTTTTTTTTTCTAAAAAAATCCGAATTTTTTTTATAAAATAACATCGAAGTTGGACTTTTGATTTCCAAATTCAAAGGCTGACAATTACAAAACGGATACATTTAGTAATCCGCTTTAAATCAAGCTGCTTCGAATTAGGAAAAATGTTAAAAGGGAGAACGCAACTCGATTCTTAAGCATCCGAATGCTCGCATCTGTAATTTTCAGGCAAATAGGAATAGAAATGAGTTTATGAATGTGTCAAAAATAATCACATTTTTGAGTGAAGATTTTTGATTTTTCTGAAAACGTTATTAATTTAATAAAACAAACAATTCTGCATGTTCTTACCTTCTATTCCATTTTCGTCCTTTTGAAGCCAGACTTGAATGAATTTAGAATCATGGTGTGCTTCATAACATCGCTTGTTATTGAGTTTTCCATAAAAATTTCCTGTTTTTTATCGCGTTTGTTTTTGCGTGGCTCATTCATTCCTGATCAGTTTAAAAAATAGTAATAACAACATTTAACTACGAGTACATTCCCACAAACGACCAGATCATACCAAGCCAAGTGTGTGGAGAGAGGTTAGGTAAAGACGCTCCTATTAAGACGCACTTTGCACAAGAGGGAAACACAAGTTCAGAGGTCAAAGAAGTTCTTTGTGTGATTACCTTGTGTTACTCACTGAAATTAAACTATTTGGGTGACTGGAGACCAGCTTTGCAGTTGGGGAAATTTTTCCTTCTACCGATCAAATTACAACTACTGACCAAATATCAATGATGGACCAGCACCGTATTAATGGTTGAGAACTAAAGCGTTTTTGTTTTGGGGGAAGAGAGAGTGGGTGAAATGCTACATACTAAAAAGTTTTAAATTTGATTGCATCTTAAAAAAAAGCAATTGAAAATCACTGCCATTTATCGTTTTTGTAAAAGTCTCAACAAATCACAATCCTAAAATATGTGAATATAAATTTCACATTAATTTATCTGAAAATCCCATGTATAATACACAATCACATATCCTTTTAAAACAGTGACAAATGAAGGTTTTTAATAATTTGCACAATAAGTAGAACCTTAATATCAATCGTACGTTCAGGGCTGAAACTAGCCTTTTTTTGCGCCAGGGGGAAAAATGGATTTTGGCGACTACCCCCTCCCTTCATCTCCTCACGCACAATAAATATTATTGACCTCAGGTACCCTATGCTAAATAAATAAATAAAATTCCTAAAAAATAAAAATCATTAAATAATTAAAATTAGAGCAAGAAATATGTAAACGACGCTCCCATAGGATTAACATTAGCTTGAGCGTTAAGAGCCTAAACAAGTCACGCGAAGAAACTGGAACGCTGATGCTAAACGTATGGGAGCAATCTTTTTTAATTTTCTCGCTTGCATATTAATAGTTTTAAATGATTTTTTTTTCTTAGCTTAGAAAAGCTGAGGTTAAATTCTAACCAGGTTAGTGTTTACTTTTTAGATTTTGGTTGCAGATTATTTTTATAAAGTTACCTTCACTTCCAGTACCGGTTTCAAAACCTAAAAGTATGACAACGCTAAAGATCAATCTAAACTATCCTAGGAAAAAAAATAATTTTAAAATATTAAAATCATAACGAGAAATTTCAAAAAAACGCTCCCTTAGTTTAACATTAGCTTGCGAGTTTCTTTGCATTTCACACACACACATATATATATATATATATATAAATTTTTTATGAATCGACAAACGATTCATTTGGCGCCCCCTTCGCCTTTGTTCTGGCGCCTGGGGCACACGCCCCCTCTGCACCCCGCCCTAGTTTCGGTCCGGGCTTCTTTAAAAAACATTAAAAAGGGGGGCTACTGTTCTATCTTGCATACATTTCAACCCTTAGATTTTACTCGTTGACAGTTGCTCGACCTCGTGCCATTTGAGACCGGATCTGCATGCAAAAAAAAGTAATTTTAGTAAAAGGCATGGGCGACATTTTTCAGTTGTCACCTACCTAGAAATGGCAAAAGGACGAGAAATGTAATTTGGGAAGGTAAAAGCAGGGGCGGCTGATGGCGCCCTGGGTTAGGTTTTTTTTTTTTTTTTTTTTTTTTTTTTTTTTTTTTTTTTTAATTATGGGCAGTCGCCCAAGCTCGCCTCCTCTCTCTAAGACTGGATTTGGTTGGTTGCAGAAAACAATTGCCCCAAAAGTAATGCAAAAAATAATGCACCAAAACTAATGCAAAAAATAATTGCACCCAAAGGAACAGAGCTGCATTTTACAATTTCCGCCTAAGGTAGCAAAACGCCTAGAAAAGGCAAAAAGAAGAGAAAAAATCATTTTTGGGGAAAAAGGAAGGGGCGTCTTTATTAGCCATGATGGCGCCCTGTGAGATATTTTTTTACTGTACCACTGCAAATGCTATACTCTTTTTTTTTCTTTTAAAAGACTTTACTAAAACATTTTACTTTTGGCACTCCTTCCAGGGCCGAAACTAGCTATATTTTCACCCGGGAAAACGTCGATTTTGGAGCCCCCCCCCCCCCCCTTTCCTCTGCAAAGTAAATTTACAAAGAGAAATTTACGAAAGGTTCTAGTAGCGGACTTACTTTAAAATTTAAAATGTGTAACAATAAAATACATAATATTGAAATATATAACCAGCTTTATCAAATATTTATTCATTAAAACCTGTTGAAAAAATCGAAAGGAAGCGGAAATAAATCCGCTTTATACAGGTTTCCGTCTTAGCAGGTATAACTGTTGGTATTCTTTCTGTTGGAACCATGTAGTTTTTTTCATTTAAGACACGACTCCATTATAGACGGATTTCATTTTTCGAGATTTTTTGTTGTTGTAGCATTACAAATTATTACAATTGGGGCACTTTAATGTCATAGTGATATGAATCACATTGTTTTAGGAACTAAAAAACCAGGATTTACTGTAGGTATAAAAATGAATTCCAGTTTTGTAAAATATCTTCCTGTACTATCTATATAACTTTTTTGGAATTATCACTTATACCACTCTTCTTATTTATAGACTGGTATGTCTAGATACTTTCCTGAACTTAATGCTAATTTTCAAATTTATGTCTGACTCAAAACAACAACAACAAAATTATTAAGTTTTTACTTTTTATTTTGTGAATTTTCGACCGCTTGGTTTTTATTGTAACAGTCGGTTACCTGTCCTCGCCTCCTCTAAGGACAGATATGGTGATATGCAAGTAAAAAAGTAATTATAAGAAAAAGAATGGGGTTATTCATTTTCTGTCTTGTACGCGAATCGTTTTATCTATTTGACATTTTTAATGCACTGTACTAAGCTTTTCTTTTTGACCTTTTCGGGTAGAAAATATTTTTTACACAAATTTCACACGCATATATATATATTGTATAAAACGGCAAACCAAATTTTCATCTGACGTTCCCTGCGCGAGGCGCCCAGAACACATGCCCCCTCTGCCCCCCCCCCCCCAAGTTTCAAACTCTGACTCCTTCTCCCATTTATTTTTATCGTACCGGACAATCATTTGACGTCGCGCCCATAGCAAGACGGGAAAAAAGAAAGCTCCAAAAAGAATAGAACAGCCTTCATGGTATCTTTTCAACAGAAAAGTAGTCACATTCAAACAAAACCTTCATTTGGCGCCCTTTTCGCCTTTCGTTCTGACGTCCGGGGCACATGACTCTGCCCCCCCCCACCCCCCCCCCCCCCCACCCCCCAAGATCGGTTATCGGCGAGGGACAGTTTTACACTAAAGAGAGGAGTATTGACCGACCTATTGGCCTTGGAAAATGTTAGCGATTTTCCTATTTGCAGTCTTCTTATTATAGATGAATCTTTTTACATTATTTGTAAATTTTAATGCATTTGGTTCAGTTTTCCTTTTGGATTTTCCGGCTGCGAGACATTTTTATGCAAATTCGATATATATACATATACATTTTTGTATGTAAAGACAAAAAAATCTTCATTTGGCGCCCCCTACGCTTTCTGTTCTGGCGCCCGGGGTACAGAAGGTTGGGGGGGCACGTGCCCCCTCGTGCCCCCCCCGACGCTACGCCTATGTCCTCGGTAATTTTTTTATCTCAAGCTTTCAAGTTCGGTTCCGCATTTTGGATTTTTTTTTTTATCTCGAAATGCTTCTCTCGCCAAATTTTTTCACCAAAGTGGCCCAAACAACGGAAGTTTCTAAATTCGCTTATGGCACCACTATTTGCGAATCACTATCACTCATCACAGTTTTAAAAAAACATATTCTGTATAGAATTTATTTATGCTAAATGTGTAAAAACGTATTGCTGGGTAATAAAAAGTATGATTTGCTGATTTTTATTGAGTGTAATAAATATTGTTCAATCATAAATGTTATTTTCCATTTATTTCCAACCAAGCAACTCTACTTCCACAGGAGACTTGAGAGTCGATTCACATGTCGACTCAGAGATTTGACTCTGGCAAAATGCATCGTGTCATTCAACAATCGACTCATCCTTTTGGTTTTGTTGGTTGGTTGATTGAGTGTGAAACTAAAAGTGTGAAGTGCTAATAAAGGTTCATTGGCTGGTTGATTAATTTAAACAAATCAGATATGTGGTAGATCCGCTTTCAGTTTCGAATCGTAAGTGAAGAGTTTCAGTTTGCAAAATTCGTAAATCTTGTTTTGGATAGGTCAAACAACTCTGGTGCCAAAATTATTTATCATCAATAAGTGTGTCAAATATTAATATTAAGCAGTATCAATGTCTTTTTTTGTAGTGGTCTAATACGTGAAGCAGAGACCTTATAAATGTATAAACAAGCTCCTTAATCTGTTTATATTTTAAACACGAGTTTGTGTAAGATAATCCCACTATCAATGTATAAACTTTGAAGTTATTGATCTAATGTATTGTTTATGAACTGCAAAATCTTTTATAAAGTAAATACCCTGATCCGTGTGATATTGCAAATAAAAACTGACTATTTTATCTCTGAATTATGAAATATTCTTAATTTCCCTTGATCTTTCTTTTTATAAGTTACTTGTTTTACTTCATTCATGGACGAGCTGCATTGAAATTAATGACTCTGGAAGAAATGTGATTTACTCGAGTGCTCAATTTACCTGTAAATTATTTGACTAAATTGATATAATAGACATGGAATCCTTCGCTGAAAAAGAATGCAGTGCTCTAGGAGGTTTATTTCAATTTATAATAAGCGACTTGAAGGTAAAAAGATAGTCACTACTTTAGTAAATGATTGTAAATATTTTTAATGGCATGTAAATTGGTGAAATAAACCTTATTTTTCAAAGTTCTTTGTTGCTTCAATATGTTATCATTTTATTTTTATTATTCAGATATATTTAATTAAAATTTTATAGGTTGCCACTCCTGTTTGGGAAGATTTTTTGGGAAAGGCTTCAAAACTTCACTCTCATCTGAAGTAATTTGTTTCATAAATATTTCTTTTTCATGCATACAACCTATTATCTTTAATTATATGTTATGTTTAGTTATATGCAAATATATTCTAGCAATTGAGTATGTTAAATGTAGAGCAACATTTAAAAATAAACAATTTTATCTGTGTCTAGTTACTGTTAGAAAATAATGACTTAATTTGAAAATCATACTTTGTGCGGGTGTATTTTTACATACTTTTCTGCTAGT
The DNA here is from genome assembly GCA_963932465.1 of Maratus speciosus. Taxonomy (NCBI): domain Eukaryota; kingdom Metazoa; phylum Arthropoda; class Arachnida; order Araneae; family Salticidae; genus Maratus; species Maratus speciosus. The sequence continues at coordinate 94,517,875 of OZ010791.1, forward strand.
TGGGGGCCACTGATTGCTAAACAATTTTTGTTGCCAAATCCTTCTGCAGCAGTCTGTAAAATTTATGAAATTCTTAACTCCAATCACAAACCGATATGTATGAGTGCTACATGTCCATTAAACTGTAAAAAAAAAATCACTGGGTGTAAGAAATTCATTGTATAGCAGTCTCTAAAATACATAAAACTTTTTAAAACCTAGGTCATTATAATATACAGTAGAAGATCTTTATAACGTGATTCTATATAACACACAACTTCTCAGGTGTAAACAATGAATTTTGCAGGTAAGAAGCACCTGAAATCCCGCATCGTAAAACTTGATGATCTGCCATCTTGCTCATGTATTATAAATCATATATGACCAAATCTTATATGTGAATCTAAAAAACAGCTCTAACAATCTTGACTAAATTTTGTATCCTACCATTTTGGGAGTGTACGAGAAGACCATTGGGCTAGGCCACAAGAAAATTCTATTAATGGCACTCTGTGGGTCAATGTATTTCAATAGGAATGAAAGGTTGAAACAGTTATTAACAATAGTTTGAAAGTATGTCCCTTCATTGTAAATAGAATCCTGATTTTTCCGAGTTAATGTGGACCAACACTAACTCTGTTAACCGAAAAATATTATTTAATAACAAATAATTGATATATTATTATTACAAATATCGTTTAATTAAAATAATAATATTAAATAATTATTTAATTGTTATTTATTTATTAATTATTATTATATTATTTTTTATATTTATATATATTATTTATATTTTTTATATTATTACTTTATTATTATTACAATATTAATATATAGTAATAATTAATATAGTAATATAATATTAATATAGTATTATTATATATTATATTATTAATATATTTTTAATTATATTATTTAATTATAATAATTATTTCCTATTACAAATATTTAATAATTTATAATAATGAAATAATTATCCAGTTAAAATAATATTAATAATTATTTATATTATTATATTTTTAATTATAGTATTATTTATGTTTATATTATTTAATTATGTTTATTATTATTTATTTATATTATTATTGAATAATTATTTAATTACTACAAATATTATTTATTATAAATTATTTAATAATTTAATTTATAATTATTATTTATTTATTTTTTAATTATTATTATAAATATTATTTTCATTACATTATTATAGATATTTAATTATATTACAAATTATAATTATTAAACAATTATTTACATTTAATTATTATTATTACATATTATTTAATTTGTATTATTTATTTTTATATTATTTAATTACTATTATATATTATATTATTTAACAATTTTTTATTGTTTATTTATGAATTAATTATGTTATTATTTATTTTTATATTTTAATTATATTATTAATTTAATTATTATAATTATTTAATAATTCATTCTTTATTTACTAATTATTATTTATTTTTATATATTATATTATTATTAAATTTTAATAATTATTTAATTATTACAAATATTATTTAATTATCAATAATTATTATATTATTATTTAACTTTAATAATTATTTAATTATTACGAATATTATTTAATAATTTATAATAATTAAGTAATTTATTAATTATTATTATATATTATTTAATAATTATTGTTTATTTTTATACTTTTATATATATTATTTATACTTTAATTATATTATTAAGTTATTATTATTATATTAATAATATATATATATTAATATAGTAGTAATTAATATAGTAATTATAATATTAATATCTAATATTATATTATTTAATTATATAATATTATTTATTATATTAATTATTTATTTAATTATCATATTTTTAAATAAATGATTATTTAATTATAATTATTACATTATTACAAATATTATTTAATAACAAATAATTGATATATTATTATTGATTACAAATTACATTACATTATTGGTTTACATTATAATTTGATTATATAATGATTTATATGCATTATATTTGACTATATAATGACATTATTATATTTGTAATGATATTAATAATTTAACATATGCATAAAAACATTCAGTATATACACATTTTATTGCGAGGGAACATCAATAAGAAGTAGAAATATATAATGGTAAAAATTTTGTTTTAGTTTAAAATATTAAATGCAAAATAACCAGGAAATAATAAAGAAATTAACAGAAATGCATACTATGAAATTTATTCAAGGTACATAAAGGTTGTAAAATATTTAATAGTCGTCAAATGCTTCAGGATCAGGAGCAAGTTGTTTGCCTTTAGAATTTAACATTTTATAAGCCATTACCATTTATAAGCCTATTTCTAAGTTTGCTTTGAATCATGCTGAAATTGGAGGGGGAAAAAAACGTTCAATGCTTGCTGATGGGGCTACACAATGAAAAAGATGACATGCAATGTTTGAAATATTTTCTAAGTCACTGTATCTTTTCAGTGATTCCCACCATTCTGCTTTTGATAGATTATATTTATGATTGCATCAGAGAAATCTGGAAATGGAGATGCCGTAACCGGACCCGCACAATTGTGCGAGTTAGGCATTAACTAAAATTCTACTTCTTGGGTTATCAGAGGTCGATGCAGGTTTTTATTCTTGGGCCCCATTTTGTGAAAAGTAAAAGTTATTTTTGTGAATTTTATAATATTTTTATGAAAACTTATATTTTGTAATGAAAGTTGAAATCCAGTTACTCAAATTTGAACCAAGAATTTATTAACAAAAACTTCTTTAAATCCCCTTGCTAAAGTTTCTGTTTTTCGTGACCTGGTTTTATTTACAAATTACACATTTTAAAACAGTTTTTATGAAAAAAATGTTACGAAAGGGGCCTATTTTATTAAAAGGAATTTTGTGAAAGGCCTATTTTATTAAGTTCATTTTTGTGAAGGGGCCCATTTTATTAAATTTATTTTTGTGAAGGAGCCCATTTTATTAAATAGATTTTTGTGAAAGGGCCCTAAATAGGCCCCAAATTTTGCCTGGATCGACCCCTGGTTATCTATTTCATAAATGCCAGAATCGAGTGATTGTGCTGGTTAACAGAAACTATATCATATAAATTTTGTCAAGAAATAGTGAATTATCAGTTACAAATTTCAGTTACATCATTAAGCAGTCCGGTCTTAAAGGGTCAGTGGAAAATTTAACAATGAATGACAAAAAAAAAAAATTTATCAGTGTCATTTACCCATTCATTTCCTTACTATTTTTTCTTGGTCATTAGTAAGTCCCTCACCCATATATTTTGAATGCAGCATGTATAATAAAATATGAACTGGCATGTACCAACATGTAATTAATGTTTCCTTTATGGATTTATTAGATTATGATTATTAATAGCAGTCATTCTATTTTAATTAAATAATTAATTGAAAAAATATATTTTATTAATAATAAATAATGTAGGAATATAATTCTATTTCATCATAGCAATAATTTTATATGTCAGACATATGGAAAATCAGCAGATTTTCATTTTGTCTAATTTTTTCTGGCATCCTGGAATATATTTTTTTTAAAGTGGACAAAATAACAATCCTGGTTTAAATGTATATTTCAACAAATACAAAAGTTATTTATAAGTTATATAACACTACATGCAATTCCTATTTTTACGATAACAGATCCTAGAATACTAGATGCTCGTAATTATCATGACTACGCTATTCGTATTATCACACTGTACTAACTATGTCTAGTATTCTAGGTTTAAAGAGTTATTTTACCTTTAAAGAAAGTCCTTAATTGTTTTGTTTTTTTTGTTGTTGTTACATTACTTTCATGTTTTTCTGCAGCAATGTTTTGCCATTCTTTTAAGAATAACAGAATTGCTGGTGTCCCTTCTTGCTGTTCTATATACAGTAGATTCCCTCAAATCCATGACCTTAAAATCCACAAATGCCTAAAACCCGCACATCATCACAGATGTAAAAAATGAAACTTTCAGTTCAGATGTAGGGACAAAAATACAGACTTTTTAATTTTTATATCATTCTATAGGCATTTTAATATGTAATTCTTGTTAATGTGACTGAACTAGTACTTTTTCATGAAGGAAATATGAGTTTCTGAAAAAAATTGAAACTATTGGTGATATCACTGGTAATAGCAATCTTTTTACCAAATATATTTATGTATTAATCAAGCTTTTTTGGTTATTAAGTCTGGCTAAATCTGAAATAAAATTTCCTTATTTTATGATTTTGATATGAACTAGTAGGGTACAAGTTTCGTTGAATAATCCAAGATAGATGTATCTCATCTTTATTATGCATATTTAATTATACATTATTAATTATTTATTTAATATTCACTTTTAATATTTGCATCCTTTTTAAAATTATCTTAATTTTTATTATTTTAGTTTATTACTTAATTGTTTTAATATTTTACTATATTTTAAGCATTCATTATAATTTTGATTGCTTTATTGCATTGAAATTACTATTTAAAACTGTAAACAAAGCAATGACCAGAAATCCACAAAATTTTAAAATCTGCACAACCTCTGGTCCCAAGCTGTGCAGATTTGAAGGAGTTGACTGTATTCAATAGAACTTTTGCTAGCTTTTAGTCCATCTGTATGGGAGATTTTCATCATCACTGACTTCATCATCATAGCTAGATTGATCTTCCTTATTAATGATCATCCCATCTGTAATCTCTTGTTCGTCAGCGTTTATCCAGCCACGTACATCCTCTTAGGTTTGAGAGGTGTATAGGTGAAAACTGGGAAATTGAGTTGGTAGCCAGTGGCCAGTAACCTCAGTTTCATTAGTGGCCACTTTTTAAAGTTAGTGTTCACTATAATGTTTCAAACTTTCTTGACATTTAGGTAAACTATAATCGTTGTACATATACATATTTTTCTATAAATCAGGGTTTTATACCAGCCAACTATTCATGATAAGAATAGGGAAGCAGTCAAAATTCAAGAAAATTACTTCAAAATCCAACTGAAGACCAAGCACATGGCGATAAGCCAAAATATTGAAAATACAGCTAAGTTGTTGAAATCTGCTTGCATCCTGTAGGAAAGACAATTAACCAGTTTGCTAATTAGATGTAATCAAAGTAGAGATGCATATTTTGATGAAAAAAGCTGTATTTCACTTGGCGATCGATAAGACTTTTTAATCGCCACTTGGCGATCAATGTTCGATTTTTTAATCGCCACTTTTACAACTTTAATCGCCATGTGGCGACTGCTAATTTTCACCTATAGAGAGAGGTGTGTGATACAATGAAAAGTAAAGGGGGTAGTGTTGTTGGATTTTGTTTTTCTGAGATCAAGTTCAGAATTTTTTACTGTAGTTTTAAAAATGGTAAATGTATAAAAAATAAAAAAAAATCCTAGAAATATTTGATAGCTCAGTTAAAGCAGAAACTTGGATAATCAGAGTTTTACTGTATGTAAGTAATGTAAAATTTAGATATATGTACATAGCTTTCATATCAATTGTTTCTCTAAATAATACTGTTATAAAAGTGAAATACTTTATAGCAATAATACAGCAAGAATTTATTGTTATATTGAATTGAACATAGCTAATTTTAATGGAGCGTAGCTCGTTCTTTCCTGCATAATATATTCAATAATTCATAAAAACTATTTATTTAATGCATAAAAATATATCTATGAAATAATAGAAAAAGGTAAGAAAAACCTCCTGTGTAAAATTAATGCAGATTAAAATTTATTTAGTTATACATATATTTATTCAAATAAAAAGAAGTCAGTTTTAAATATGTAAGAAAAGACCATGACTTTGGATAAAGAAACAGTTTGTATGAACTAATAGAGTAAAAGTTAATTTGTAATTAAATTTCTTATACTGCTAATTATAGTGGCGAAACACCTATCATTCCACATTTACAGGATGTATTAGGGCATTTCTTTTATTCTTGCAAATTTGGCCTGCCTGAGAAAAAATGTGTTTACTGCAAGTACTAAACAACACCTTTGCATGCTGTATATATGAAAAAATTAAAAGAAACTGTAAAGTCAATACAATTTTTTAATCAAAAGAAAATAAGGCACAATTATAAAATATGAAGTCTTAACATGATTTGCCTAAAAATAGTGATAATTTTCCTTACCATCCCTTTTTTTTCCTTTCCGTCCCTTCTTTAACACCCCTTCAAGACAACGTTATGCCAAAATTTTGTACTAAAAATACTACATTGTTATTATTTCTTATTTGAATGTCCTGTGGGTAATATGCAAATTCATTATAAGGAAAAATTTAGAAGAAAATAGAAAGTTATAGTGGTAAAATGGTAAGGAAAATTAAACTAGCAAGTTTAACTTAAACCTCAGTTAAATAAAAAAATTTTTGCTGCTGACCATTTTTTTAAAATTTAGAATCATTAGGGCATTCGTCTATCAGATCAAAATGTTATTTTAGCAAGTTTAATTTCACCAGATTTTTATTCCCGAAAGTCAAAGATTGTAAGAATCCTTATGCATTCTAAAAAATCTGTTGCATTTCTTTTTTGCATTCTTTCCCTGATAGTTTTTAGGTTAAATGATGTATATATACATACATTCTTTATGCCCATTTTCATTTTTTTTATTAGCCCCTGATATGCTATTTCTTTCAGCCAGCAATTAAAATGTCGTCTCTAAAAAATAACGTTATATTACATAAGCCAGCCGTAAAACAAAGCAGATATATCATTGCGCATTTAAATACGGATAATCTCTACTGTAATTTTTTTAACTTCTAAGCACGACGCAGTTTCAATTTTTATACCATCTCGTGTAGGGGAAAAAAGTACTTTTAAATGCAATTTGTTTGAAAACTGCATCTCAATTCATTTTTGAGATATTAATTTTTTGGTAGTTTTTAGCACCATTTCTTTAATGTTGGCAACTCAAATACTCCATTTCTGTAGAAAGTAATGGAAAAATAGTTGTAAAATAGTAGATTATTGTATCTTTTTGTTGTCATTTTCCCATAACAACTGAAAAAAAAAAATTTAATTAAAATAAGTGCTATTTTGAAAAAATATAAATGAATGATTTTTGATAAAACATGGAGCTATTATAAACTATATTTAATTTTAAGTGTCGATATTAATGCTACAAACAAACAAAGGCATATGAATCATAAGATAGCCGAGTTTCTTGAATGGCGACATTGCTTTTTGCTGGATTTGTGTATTATTCTCTAATAGGATGCCATATGCATACTTTTCTGTAGACATTTAAAACTGGATCGTAAATGTGGAATACTTCAGCGGAGGCGAATGACGCCATTTTATATAAAATAAAAGTGTGTGTTTTAAGTCTTAAAACTGAAATATGTTTTGTACTATCTATATTTATATACATTTTTTTTTTCATCGGGGGCGACACTAAATTCTGAAAAAGCAGAATTCTTGTTTTCTAGTTTGTATATTTCTTTAAATATTGCTAATGAATGACAATGGTTTATATATTACAGAGCAACTATATTAGCACTGGCTGCATTTTTGGATTCATTTCAGAAGATAGCAGATATGGCTACTAATACACGAGGTGAGTTATAACTACATTCATAAAATGTTTTTTTTAAGTATGAAATATATCATGTAATCTTTTGTACAATACAATATAAATTTTTTTATTATATCTGAAAAAATTACCTTGCTTCTGGACTTAGGCAATATCTAGGGGTGCTTTGCAGTAATTCTAATGAAGTATTCTTTATTTTCTAATTATTTTTTATGGATCTAAATAAAGGAGTGACAATAGAAGAAAGTGTCTAGAGGTGTCATTATCATCATTTAGAAATCTTTAGACAAATTTTTTATCTTTTTTGCAACATCGCACAGGATCCTTGTGATGTAGTTAGTAGGACCCAACATCGCCGTAGCAGAAACTATGCAGCAGTGCTGCAGATTGTTTTAGACCTTGCAGATTAATCTACCTACTTAAAAATAAATACTGGGCTTAAGAAATTCCCTAAAAATTTACTTTGTTTTAAGACTTATTGTGTTTCTTATTACATTTTCTTTGTAAAATGCAATTTTTACTTGTTTTGTGGGTTGCTATAAGTTGCTGCAGATGGACAAAATAATTCTGCACTGGGCTCAACATATACTGCAATATTGGACTAATAAAATTTATTTTAAAATTGTATGTTTTATAAATAATATATAATATAGATAACATAAAATGTATAAAAAATACCACTATTTTTACATTTAATACATTCATTTTTAATTTTACAAAATCTTCTATGCTTTACAATATTTGAAGCAGTTATTTCTTGTGCTCGATAGCAGACAACTCCAGTACAGTAGTCAGTGATCTTTCCCTATTTTTTATAAAAATTTCTAAGCATCCAAATGCATAGTTAACATCCAAAGTTCGAATTTGTATTAAAACAAACATTTTATGCTTTTTCTTTATGTACTTGGATGCTTAGAAGTTTGTAATATTGTTTGGCTTGGTTTTGTGAAAGTATAAAAACTGTTAAATTTTGTTACAGTTTAAAATGTTTTCTTTAGTTAAAATCTAAACTTCAAAATTGTTATTAAAGCAAATATTTTATTTTACCTTTATGGGCTTGAATGCTTAGAAATTCATATAAAAATGGTTGTCAACTCCGTTGTACGTAATTTAATAAATTTTCAATTTTCTTACATATTTAGCCCCAACTATCACCTTTTTTTTTTCTTTTTGAAAATTTGATTTTCGTAGATATTTAAACGATCATAAAACTTCATAATGTTTATTTTCATAGCTATTTATGCTATCTGGCAACAAACCTCACCTTCTGAAGCCCAAATTGCACCAAGCTCTTTAAAAGAACAACCAAGAGCCCTGTAATGGAAAAGTACCTAAAAAACATTAAATTAGCTTCTTTTGAAAACAGTAAAAATGATCATTAACATTTTTGTCTACTATGGTACAGATAAAACTAGTGTATTTGTCTTGTTTGTGAATTTATGTATACACATATGAAAGGTAATAACATAATAAAAAATGTATGTTAAATTAAATCTTACTTTTATTCAAAATTTAACAATTATTGACAATTCCCAACCAGAGAACATCACAAAGAATGAAATAAAAGACCTGCTATAGATATTGTTACAAGAAAAACAAGGGTGTGGTAAAGTCAGTTGATAATGTTTCATTGTTTCCCCCTTACCCTTCTTCACACACATGCCTCCTTTCTTTTTGGTGAAAAGTTGAATCGGTTTGGTGAAAAACGAATTATTTCAGCCTGTCAAAACCACTTACTGTCCCATTTAACTTAAAATAAATATCACTTTTTAAATATTTTCTCTGATTGTGATATTTTGCCCCAATTAAGTGGTGTCCCTGCAGTATACTGTACAGCATATGACCCGTTAACCAGAAACCTCATATCCAGAATGCTCCGAAAACCAGAATGCAAAATGATAACCAAAAAATAATTTGTTTCATTTCAAAAATGTAATTAACTAAAGATGTATTTTATGTCAGACATGGTATACAGCAGACAGGTATTATACACTCATCAATGGGTGATACAGTTTGTAACCATCTGCAATATTTTTTTATGGTGTGAATGAGCATGAAGTTGAAGACTAAAATTTCCAAGAAGAAAGAAATTATTACAGATCTGCTGCATTAAGTTGAAGAATTTTCATGTTCAGAAGTTCAATTGTTGGATTAAGAGTCAGTGGAAGATTGATTAATTGCTGATGATGATACTCATATAAGTCATCAGATGATTAATGCAAGATTTGTGACATAATGACAAATGATATGTCTAATGAAAGTAATGATGATGACCAGAAGAATGAGGCGGGTAAGAAAATTTCAAATAAGTTACTGATATTTTTCAACTGAATGGCTGATTTGTGGAATGCAACAAAGAAGCTACTTCCATGAACAGCAAATCATGAGAGGATATAGGAGTAATTAGTGCAAGAGCAGGGATCTGTTTAGGAAGAAATTGGGTCCTTTAAAGGACCCTTCACAAAATGTTTCATTTCAAAACAGGACCCTTCACAAAATTTTTTATCTCAAAACAGGGCCCTTCACAAAACTTTTCACCTTAAAAAAGGACCTTTCACAAAATTCTTTGTCTTAAAAATAGGCCTTTTACAAAAAAATTCCAGCTCTAAACTAAACCTTTCACAAATTTAATCATTTAAAAGTGAAATTTGACCTGTAACTTCTACAAATATGAATAAATATATGTATTTTACACAGTGGTGTAGTCGTAAAAAAAGCAGAGGGTATACGCTCAAGGCTGAGAGTATACCCTACAGCGTATATACTATAGCTTTTTTGAAAACAGAGGGTATACGGTGTTCCTTAAAAAAATCCAGAAGGTATACGGCGTATACCACCGTATACCCTCCACTACATCCCTGATTTTACATGCATATATCTTCTTAAAAACACATAAAAAAGCACCTGAATATAACGATCATTTCAAATTCACAAAATTAGGACTAGATTTTTCACAAATGTAAAAAAACTGTTCACAATTTCACAAAAACAGGACCCTGAGAGAAAATTCTGGACAGACCCCTGAAGAGGCACACTATAAGCAACCAGTATTAATAAATATATTCTAAAAATCCAAATCAAAGGATTTTGCTTTTATATGTCTTATATGTTAATGTAATTTTTAAAATTTGAATTGCTGATTTGTGGAATGCAACAAAGAAGCTACTTCCATGAACACCAAATCATGAGAGGATACAGGAGTAATTAGTGCAAGAGGCACACTATAAGCAACCAGTATTAATAAATATATTCTAAAATTCCAAATCAAAGGATTTTACTCTTATATGTCTTATATGTTAATGTAATTTTTAAAATTTGAATTGAAATTGATGTTTTTTATTTTATGTAAATAAGTTATTAAATTAACAAATTTGTAACTATGTATTTAAATATATTTATTATTCATATTTTATATCATTATTTTGTACTATTCTTAATACTTCTAGTAAAGTTTTCTGAATTACACAAAACCCCTTTATGCAAAATATCACAGGTCCCAAACATTCTGGATAATAGATCCTGTACTGTATTGCTTTTAATAAAACAGTCTTATTTTTTCTTTAAAACTGTGTAAATCATTAGGTTTATCATCCCAATCTCAAGATTGATTTTGCACAAGCTTTTTTATTTGATGCAAGTAGCGTATTGATAACCGAAAAATATTAAGATATCATGTATGTATAAACAAATAGTTTTGAAAAGAGACATCACCAAGTATTACCTGTGTGCTTAGCTAAAATGCCTACATCCATGAAAAGGGCTCATAAAAAAACATTGAAACAAATGGAACAATTTTTTACAATTAAGGTCTGTGCTAAATTTATGTCAAATTTTTATCTGCAACATTCAGTAATATTAGATAATAATATTGATTGGAGCTACATTTACAAAGCCGTATTATTACATACCAGTGGAGCCATGCCCTGCTTTCACATTGCAATCTTTGATGTTATTCAGTGGTACATTTTTTCAGTCATTTTTAATCAAACAATGTGTTTTATTGAAAGGTGATTGTAGTACGTTAAAAGCCTGTTCAGAAACTTTTCCAATGATAGCTCATTGATTGTTGTGCATTTTATATGTGCATAGTAAAAGGAATGATGATATCAGAAATAATAAAAAACATTTAATTCTCATTGATCTGTATGTTGATATATTAATTTTAATTTATTTGATTAACATATTTTAATTATTGTTTTAATTAATTGTAATATTTTAGTTTAAAATTTATTTTTTGTACTGTTTTGAATATAAAATTAACTACAGTCTATTTTCTGCTCATTTGATAAAAATAACTTTACTTAACTGTGTGTATATGCTTGGATATAAGTCATATGCAGATAGTAAATTTAATTGTTTTATCTATTTAATTAATACTAATTATAAGCAAAAAGTTTTAAATCTGACATTTATTTCAAGAAAATTGATTAATTGGCATCCACAAATCCTAAATGTTTTGTATCCTCCACACACATATATTTTCATTATTATTATTATTATAACTAGCATCTGTCATACCAAAATGTCATAGCATTGAGTCACATAACAGGGATCTGTTCAGGAAGAAATTGGGTCCTTTAAAGGACCCTTCACAAAATTTTTCATTTCAAAACCAGGGCCTGATTAATGCCTGGGCCCACCAATTGTAAAAGGCCACAAATTTGTGTTTATTTTCTCACAATTTAAGTTTTTCACACTTTTTGCATTTTATATTTTGGTCCCTGACGTAAAAACAAAGTTTTACTGTAATAAAGAACCTCCATATTTAATTTTTCTGTAAAAGTCCTTTTCGAGAGTACCTATAATTTTCAGAACTTGCCGTATCCAGAAAATCATATTTGGGGAAATTGCCAAAAACAGCATACTGTGTCTATTGGTTTCAATATAAATGAGGATTTTACAATATCAGAATTATAGTTTAAAATGATTACTAGACTGTTAGGGAAAACACAATTTTTATGATTTTGGATAAGGCAAGTTTTGAAAAAGATGTCCCCATTTATTCTGCAACATGAACTGTGGATCATAGATGTTTGTGAATTATACAAATGCTTATTTGAGAAAGTGGACGGTAATTCATTTTCCTGATTATTCTTGTAAGTTAAATTATTTTTTGTAAACTTGAAACTTTCACCCAAACCATCAAATAAATCTACTTTTTTTCTGAAAGTGTCACCGGGAATGAGAAGGTAGGGACGGGGGGGGGCAACTTTTTAACAGGCCCTGGGCCCAACTTCAGCTTGATCGGGCTCTGTTCAAAATAGGACCCTTCACAAAACTTGCCATCTTAAAACAGGAAAAATCTTGCCAATAAATAAATAAATAAATAAAATTTCTCAAATCTTTTAGTTCCACATTCCACCAACAGGGGGCGAACTATATTCTTAATAAAACTGTTTTTGAACGAAACTCCGTTAAGCAACCTACCTGTAGATGTATTAGTCAAGGGGGTGGCGAACTTAAGCAAGAATTTAAGATATTTGTTGAAATTACTATTCGAAAATAGTGGTATGTACACTTTTGAAATTTTATATTAAATTTTAAATAAGTAATATTTATCCCAGGACTCTGTCAAAAATCCTTATCTAAAACGGTAGAAAACTGAACAGATTTAAATATTTGATCGCGCCCCCTAAAAAAATTTTACTAGCAAGGATTTAAGATATTTGTTGAAATTGCTATCCTCACTTTTTCCAGCATGCTGGGAAAGACCAAGGACTAATATTAAAAAATCTGGTCTCCCTCGAATTTTGCAGCATTTCGGCTAATACGGGGGAAACCAGTAATATTTTTCAGGAAAAGAAATGTGTATTTTGAAGTTCAATAATTATGTAAGAAAGATTTAAACTTCACTCCATGTGGTTTAAAAATTAAAAGTTATGTGACCTTAATTTCAGAACAGTAAAGTACTTCTGCTGGTGAAAATGATGTCATTAAGTTGTATTTTTATTCATAAAGCTGCACTACTTTATAATGATTGTATCTTAATTTGCAGAATTTAAATGTCTTTTCATTTTGTCCAGACCAAGACTGAGATTTAGACCTTTTGTTGAAAGATTGCTTCTGTGCATTTTTTAAAAATAAGTTTTCCATTATACAAAAAATGGCAACTGTAAAAATTGTGCAAAAATACTTTTATTTATATACTTTTATTAAAAAAAAAAAAAAAAAAAAACCTTTTATTTAAATATCTCAGTAAAAACAGCTAAAAAATAATTAAATTAGTAAATTATTTTATATCACTAAGCTACTAAATTATTAGATATTTCTGAATTTCCAGTTTGTTATATATGAAATTCAATGGAATGTTTGGGCAGACGTTTCAGCAATGTTTGAGTTGATGAAAATTTTTCATTTTCAAGTCTAGAGAGATCTCAGCACAATCTGCTATTAAGCCCATGTCAAGTAGCTTTAATTGCAAGTTATATTTTTGGAACTAATATACTAACAAAAATGTGCTTTTTGATAGGAAGTCAAAGCATTGTTCTGACAAAAATATTCTATTTTGTTTCGATTTTTAAAATGTAGACATTTTTGCATTCTTACTAGGGTGTCAACTATTTTAATCAGTTGATTTAAATCTGCAATTAAATCGTGATTTTAATCAACTGATTTTTAAAAAAAATCTGGTTAAAATTATTAATTTTCTAAATGTTTAAAATGGCATAAAAAAGTATTAAAATCTAAGATGAACATAATTTGGAAAGTTTCTACAGGTATTGTGACTAGAGGTCTGCACGGGCTGAAATTTCCAGGCCCGGGCCCGGCCCGACTCATCGAAAAAAAAATTCGGCCCAGCCCGGCCCGTTAAAAAAATTAAAAGTTCGGCTCGAGCCCGGCCCGGCCCAGACCGCTAAAAATCTTAAAAGTACGGCCCGAGCCCGGCCCGGAAAAAAGATAAAATCTCGGCCCGAGTGAATTTTTTACAAAACATTGATTTTTACGTCGATTTGGTTAAAAATTTGCCTCGTACGAGGTAGCTCTAACCAAAAATATTTATCTTAACTTTTTTTTCCTCATGTTTATAATCTTCATTTTTAAAGAAGTGACACAGACTGCGATATTTATTTTTTTAACGAATCTCTATTTCTTGTATGTAAATGTTTGGGTTATCATTAATATTGTTACTCCACATTCCATGCAGTAACATACATGTATTCCATGTATGCCAAAAATCTGAAAAATTCTATACAGTAAAATTTTCTAAGACGGAATTGCCTAGAAAAGAAAAAAAAAATGCGTTATAGACAAGTTCCATTCTTAGCAAGTGTAAATGTATCATATATTGTTTTTTTACGTATTAGTATATTAATTTTGCATGTATCAACACGTTTTTCAGTTTAAAACGGGTTTTCGTCATAGGCAGGTTCCTTTCACACGTGTTACTATATTTTAATTTAGCTATATTTTAATAAGAGTAGAAATATACTATTCTTTAAAAATAATAAATTTTAATTTTTAAGTGTAGAATAATGATAATTTAAAAATGTATGCATTTTTTGCAAAAATTTTTGGGCCAGGCCTAATTTGACTGATCTTTGAATGGATCTGGCCAAGCTGAGACAATTTTTTTCATATGGACTGAATCAAAACTAGGACTGAAAAGCTTGGCCCGTGAAGACTAGGAATGAAACCAATCCCGACTCTGTACAGAAAAAATAAGTTAGGCCCGTTCCGGCCCGAGCCTTTAGAAATAAAGTATGGCCCGGGCCCAGCCTGGCCCGAGCCTTCAGAAATAAAGTACGGCTCGGGCCCGGCCCGAGGAGAGTGAAGCCCCGGCCCGGCCCGCATGCCGTGAGTGAAAATTGGCCCGCGGACCGGGCCACGGGCCGGCCCGTGCAGATCTCTAATTGTGACTTATGAACACTTTAAATAATTGCTTCTAAGAGTAATTCCTGAGTATTGTAAAAAAAATTAGTACAGTAAATTTGTAAAAAGCATAGTTTTTATCTAACAAACATAAAAAGCATTTAATTTTAAAATGATATTTAAACGTAATATAACTTACAATGTCATAATTTCTTTTTAGTAATCAAGTTATTCATTCTTTTATATACAATAAGCATAGCAAGTATAATAAATTTCTGCAAGTAAAAGAATAAAATAGCCAGAATCTTATTTTCTCATTCTACTTTTTGCAATAATAAATTTATAGCAAATACTGGAGCTAAAGAAGAATGAAAGGATGTCATTGGCTGAACCGCGGTTGTAAAAGAATTTATTTGTATAAAATGTTAAGCATAGCAAGAGCTTCTTCAGTAAGGGTTGAATAAATGTTTCTTTTTCTTTTTTTTTTTTAAACTCGTATACACCAAATAAAAATTGTAAGGTATTAAAAAGTCAGCAAAGCTGTCTGAAACATTGAATGCTGAGAATCCCCACTGAGTGTTAATAATGCTGCTGTTTCATGTTTTGAGGATTTCAGATATAACTGTCTATTCCTTATATTTACTGTGTATGAATGGGTTAACATATTTTCATATTTTGGGGCGTTAAAATGTGCATACATGTGTGCAAGTTTAGATTTGGGTGATTACAAATGCAAAGTGAGCTGCAAATACAGTAGAACCTCGTTTATCTGAAACTCTTTTAACCGAAACTCTCAGTTAACCGAACTCCAATTTTAAAGATTTTTTTATTATTATTATCACATTCCTTGTGTGCAAAATTCATTTTGGAAGCTTTTTTTTTTTAACTATCATATTCCTTCTGTGGTCCTTTCCGAATTACAAGTACATATAAATATTTTCGATCCCCTTTCTAAAAGTTCCTTTGAATTTAACTTGAGCTCCTGTAAGCTGCGGAGTTAAACAAAGAAAACGAACAAATTAGCAGTTATGAAGCTTTTGAATGTTTTGCAAAAGGTTTGGCATAGCTGGAGCAGCAGAAAGACTGTGATACTGGGGAACTAATAATATTTAAAAACTCCGTGATAGAGTTTCAAAGCAAAGGCAATCGAAACTGCAACAAACAAAACATTGTGAGATATTTTTGATATTTTCAGTCAAAACAAATGCAAATGAAATGCATGTTAGGGAATAAAAAAATGTTAAAAATTTTCAGTTAAAACAATATTATGTATTTAAAATTTTGTTTTATGAATTTGATTTCTTGATAGTTGGTACTGAATGCCACAGCTTTTTTTTTTTTTTTTTTTTTTTTTTTTTTTTTTAATGTAAGTGCATAAATCAAATTGTTTCGGTTTTCAAATAGTTGATCTTCAATTTTGTTCTAAATTTCTGATTTCTTGATAGTTGATACTGAATCCTATAGCTTTTTTTTTTTTTTTTTTTTATGTAAGTGCATAAATTAAATTGTTTCAGTTTTAAGTTAGTTCATCTTCAATTTTGTTAAGTAAAAAAAAAAAAAAAAAGTGTGTTTAGTATATTGTTTTAAGTTTTCATGTTAAGTGCAATATGTTTTAGTTTCTAATGTAATATTATGCTTGAAAATATTTATTATCAGCAAAGTTGACTATTTTGAAAATATCGTATATATATCGAAAATATCGGATATATATATAAATATCGGATATTTTTGATATTTTCGAAAATATCATGATATTTTCAAACTCTGGAAGTCACATTTTGATTAAACATAATATTGTTATATCGACTATTGATTGACATAACTTGAATGCAAGCAATAAAAATATTTATTTTAATAACAGTTGAATCAGTCCATATATAGGGGTAAAATTAAAGAATTTTTTAGTTTTATATTATTCTGTTTGTATTTTAATATGTAATTAATTCTCTATAATATGACTGAACTCGTAGTTTTCCATGAACGAAGTACAATTTATTTCTGAAAAAAAAAATTGTCTATGTTAATCACAGTCTTTTTACCAAATTTTTTTTAGGCAAGTTTCATTCAATAATTCAAGGGAAATGCATCTTATCTTTATTATGCAGATTCAATTATGTATTATTAATTATTTACTTGACCTTTACTTTTAATAATTTAGTCATTTTTTAAAATTATTTTACTTCTTGTCATTTTAGTTTTTTTTTTTTTTTTTTTTACTTAATTATTTTAATATTTTACTATATTGCATTGATTCTTTTTAATTTTGACTGCATTATTACATTCAAATTACTGTTTAAAAAGTGTAAACAAAGGAATGACCAGAAATCCACAAAATTCTAAAATCCGCACAACCTCTGGTCCCAATCTGTGCGGATTTGAGGGAGTCTACTGTATATGAACTATGGGCTCTTTAGGTTGATGGATATTTTTGATTTTCAATCCCCGGTTAGGTCTTGGCACTATCGACTTTCAGTTCACTTTAGTGTCAAAATAAATAATATTTTGGAAGCTATCATGTTGAAAAAGGTGTAATTTTTAATGGGAAAATTGAAAGTGTATTCCATCATCTATAGAATAATATGAATACGAATCTTCATAGCATCATTTTCCCTTTGAGCTATGTAAACATTTCAAAAAAGTTTGTCTTATGTGGAACATTTGTACCTTTGATCCCAATTATGAAATAATTCCATATAAATATATATTCTTCTTGTCAAATAAATGAAAACAAATGTTTTCATAAAAATTTTATTTATAAATGATAAAAATAATAAATTAAAATTAAATATTAAGTAGCTGCAAATACATTTAGTTGTAGCAGTGAATGTTGAAAAATGAACAAATATTGAGTAATTTGTAAATTATGTTCTCTATTTTTAAAATTAGGAGCAACAAAAGATATTGGATCAGCTCTTACTAGATTGTGTCTCAGACATAGAAGCGTTGAGGCAAAGTTGAAGACATTTTGCAGGTATGTCCTTTTCATGTATCTATTTCATTTTTAATCCTATTGTAATATTGGTTGCAAATTATTGTATAATGAATTATTATAATTATACTTTACTAACTAAAAATTTTTGTTTGATTGATCAGATTATAAAGGTTTTCTGTATCCAAATTTGTGTACATAGTTATAATAATTGTAAGAGAAATAATCTAATATAACTTACAATGTCATAATTTCCTTTTAGTAATCAAGTTATACATTCTTTTATATACAATAAAGCATAGCCAGTATAATAAATTTTTGCAAGTAAAAGAATAAAATAGGCAGAATCTTATTTTCTCATTCTACTTTTGCAATAATAAATTTATACCAAATACTGGAGCTAAAGAAGAATGAAAGAATGTCATTGGCTGAACCGCTATTGTAAAAAGAATGTATAAGAGAAAAAGAACTTATTTGTATAAAATATTAAGCATAGCAAGAGCTTCTTCAGTAAAAGTTGAATAATTTTTTTTTTTTTTTTTTTTTTTTTTTTTAAACATAATACACCAAATAAAAATTGTTAGGGATTTAAAAGTCAGCAAAGCTGTCTGAAACACTGAATGCTGAGAATCCCCACTGAGTAATGCCATGTGAGCAATGACTCACATGTCATTACTCATGATATTACCTCAGGTAATATGAGAGGATTTAATTTATCTCATCACAAAATAAATTTAAAAAGGCGAGATTCTTGTGCATATTTCTTTAAAATTTGTTTGTGACAAGCTGTGCATTCAGAATACAGTGAAACCTCCTTGAACGGCCACCTCTAAACAATGACAACCTCTGAATACCAGCCACATGTTGATGGAACCAAACACGTTCCATAGCATTAACATTAGTACGAACCTTTAAATAAGGAATTCTGAACAACGGCCACTCAAAAGTCACAAGAAAAAAAAATTACAGCTCCTGGTAAAATTTCATATTTATTTGCAAACCGAAATGTGAAGCAGGTCACGTAAAATTTACTTGGTATGCAACAAACAGAAAATGAAGACATTAATAATAATGGGGAAGATTTGTATAATATTCTTAGAATGACAAGCATAACTAACATAAAGGCCAGCTTGTTTCTATGTCTGGTAAAAGATTTGACAGTTACTGTCACATTTGATTCCATACAGCAAATGGTGTAAGATAGGAAAGAGGAAATAGATTTTAGAATCACCCAAAATTCCCAGTATTAACACATATACTGGAGATTTGATGAACCTTCATGAAATACAAAATTTCTTATTAAATCATAATGATGATGAGTTGTATAGCAAATCAACTCATATTTTTTTCTATGGAATCTATAAAATAAATACATTTGCAGCAAAATAAAAACAAAGCAACTGCAAATCACTGATTTTCTTATTATATTAAAATAATGAGGATTAATTAAAATGACTGCGTGTATTTCTTAAAATGTAAATTCTGTAATTTTGATTTTTTTAAAATGAAACCTTTGAATAACACCCACCTCTGAAGAGCAGTCACTTTTCACCGGTCCCACGGGTAATCGTTATTCAGGTATTACACTGTATATATATATATTTTTAATTTGGTTATAAGCATTTCTTTCGCATAGGAGCTCTTTCACTCCCATTTTGATTGGATATAAATGAGCAATGTAATTTATTCCTTGTGTTTTAGTGCTCTGGTAGACCATTTAGTGATTCCACTGCAGGAAAAATTAGAAGATTGGAAGAAAGTAGCCTATCAGATGGATAAAGATCATGCTAAAGGTTTTGATCAAAATAAATTCCTCCCTCTAACTCCCATTTGTTTTTGATCTCTTGTACCCAAGCATGTTAAAGTCATGCATGATTGTTTAGATTCTCCCCATTCCCCATTTTAATTTTGAAATTTGTTTATTGTAGCATGATTTCATCCATGATTAATGTGTTTATAGTTTAGTGTTGTACATTAGTTTCATTGGTTAAACATGAAGCATAAATCTATTATGCTAGCATTTTTTATCCTCAATCATATTCTGCCATTTGTAAATTGCATGATCATTTTTTCAGTTTTTGATTTATCTGGAACTTTTGTAATAATTTCTTTTTTAATTTATATCTTTGCTTCAAGTAGAATTTACCATTTATTTGAATTGTATAGTTCTGTATTTGAACTGTATAGTACTGTAGTTTAAAATGTATTTATGACATAAAAGTCCTTTTGAGTGAATTTTTATTTACATAATTTATACCTTTTGTGCTCAACAAGTTATGTATCCATTCTTATCTATAAATAGGGTAACTGCATGACAGATTTATCGTATTCTACAATACTCAATTAAAAACCCATATACTCACATTCCAACTTTCACACAAAAATACATAAATATGTTTGAAATTTTTTGTTTGTAAGCTTTTTATTAATTTGATGACGTGACTGTGCTTATTAGAACATTTAAAACTGTAACATTTCCATAGGGTTCATATGACCCTTGAAAGTCCTTTAAAAAGCTTAAATTTTTCGAACGGAATTTTTAGTCCTTAAAAGTACTTATTTTCATGCAAAAGTGCTTAATTTTACTCTCGTATTATTTCTTAATCTACTAAAAAACAACTTTTCAAAAGTAAAAAATAAGCCAAGCAAAAAAAAAAAAAAAAAAAAAAAAGAAAGAAAAGAAAAGAAAAAAGGTGAAAGTTGTGGCTAAAAAATAGTGTGATATCAAATTTCCAAGCTTATATTGCGGTACTTATTTAACATTTTTTGATAAAAATTTACCATATGTAAGTCGAGTACCTAAGTATGCGTTGATAGAAAGCCTTTTCTCCTTTACTAAATACATCATAACGTGTTTCTGAAAATTAATTTTTTTTAAATTATGCATGATGGGCTTGGCGGCCATCTTTCCATATTTTACACAAATTTCTAAGCACACAAGTTCATTGTTAAGATTGGAAGTTCGAAATTGTTACTAAAGCAAACATTTTATTCTTTTAATTTATGAAAATGAGTGCCTAAAAATTTGTGTCTAAAAATAAAGCTGAAGTAACTTCAGGTTTCATCTTATGATTCTCTTTTTTCGGAGGGGGGTTAATTAATTAGTTAAAGCAGTAAAAATCAATTTGTTTTTTTCAAAATAAAAAACTTTCTTAATTTATCTGTCTGTAGCTAAAACTATAACTTCGAAATTCTTAATAATGCAAATATGTTACGAGCTTGAGTGCTTAGAAATTTGTGTAAAATATGGAAAGATGGCCGCCAAGCCCATCATGCATAATTTTAAAAAAATTAATTTTCAGAAACACGTTATGATGTATTTAGTAAAGGAGAAAAGGCTTTCTATCAACGCATACTTAGGTACTCGACTTACATATGGTAAATTTTTATCAAAAAATGTTAAATAAGTACCGCAATATAAGCTTGGAAATTTGATATCACACTATTTTTTAGCCACAACTTTCACCTTTTTTCTTTTCTTTTCTTTCTTTCTTTTTTTTTTTTTTTTTTGCTTGGCTTATTTTTTACTTTTGAAAAGTTGTTTTTTAGTAGATATCAGTTCTTTTTTTAAAACAAATGATATATAACTGAAATAATTCTACTAGCTCAAATTAAAATTAGTCCTTGTATAGCCTTTATAAGCAGGAAGCAAACACAATATTATACATTTTGTTTACCTATCATTAATTTTTTATTGTGATTAATAATTTAAAAGTAAGGAAAGTCAATTTCTTCTTTCAAAGTATCAGTCTTTCTCAATTTATATCTCCTTAAAATTTTCTACGAAAGATGAAAATTTAGTAAAAAACAGAGTCGAAATAAAATATATATTTACAGTTAGTCTGTCAGTTAATTGTTTTTTCTAACTTTTTTTGCTGACGGTTTTGCAAAATAAATTTACCTTTACAAATACCTACGGTTAATCCGAGAATGAAAACCCGCAGGCATCTAAAGAATCGAAGATCTGTAAATCTAGCAATTCTAGACATAATAAAGGAACATTTTTGACAAAAAAAATCTAAAAATTTAGAGATATAAACTGTACATATAACTTCATCTTCATTTAGATCGTGTTATAGAGAAGAAAGAATAAATATGTAATTTTACTCAAGTCTGTTTATCCATGCCTATTTGCATAAATGTGAGGATATTAATTTACTATAAAATTTCCCCTAAATTGATTAGCTTTAATAGTCTATTATTAAAGTCGCATATACATTAGAATTAAATATTTTTCGGTTAAAAATTGCCTGAAATCTATAGTCTTATCGTTCATTAAATTTGTCTTTTTTTTATGCCCAGACTCTTTTTCTGAACTCTGACAAAAGATCACAGACATATTGAAGCTATCCAAATTCTTATATCTTTCTATCGTATTTCCTTTTTTGAGGGGGGTGTGAGGAAGAGCCTTAAGAACTTCGTTTTGTTCTCAGAATTCTGAATTATTCATTCAAAAGATCTACCTACATAAGTCTTGTTGCAGAATTTTCATTAGTTAAGAGTTGCATCAAGTTATACATCATGTGAATCTATTAAATTAATTTTGTGAAATACTAGATGGGAGCCATTGATATTTCCAGACCATTTGCCTACATTTTAAACTTGAGTCATTTACTACTAATAATTAATTTTCTATACGAATTAAAGAAGTCATTGTTTCCATGCCAACTATACCTTTCACTATTGCTTGCTTGTTTGTTTGTTTGATTTATTGAACACATACATCATATCACATGCAGATCACGGCGGGATTCGAATCTGCTTCCACCTACGCTCTCAAGCGATTAGCGGCATTGTGTCTTATCCACTCAGCCACAGTGGGCCACTATTGCTTTCTCTAATGCCCAGATACTCAAATTTAACCAACTGCACTTAGAATCATGGTCATAACACAGAACATTTATATGTTAGAGCAGTGTTGCCAGTGGGCTACTTTTTTTTAATTCAGATTTCTTGATTGCCAGCACTTATTATAAACGGTAAAATTCCCATTGTTTTCGCCTTAATTAATATGTCATTAAATAAGGCACATTTAACAATTTCAAAAAAGTGGTGCCAATCAAGTATCTGAGTTAAAAAAAGTAGCCCATCTGGCAACACTGTGTTAGAGTGGTGACATATGCACAAGTCGTGTACTCATATTCAATTTTTTGTCCAAAGTACGGTAACTCAGTTTTCAGTAATAGACGAGCAAGATTTCAATTAAACTAACCAGAAAAGTTAACAAACATTGGCTTCCTGATTTGATTTTATTCAAAATTGTTTTAACCAACCAAAGTTAATGTCCGAGATCCAGATAAATTTTTCTCTGTTAGTAAAATTACATTGACCAATCAGTAGCCTTTATCCTTGCAGGCTTTTCGGTGTTTACTGCAAACATCAAAAAGTTCGGAAAAATGCAGACGTCTGATTGATCAATCCCATCCTGCTAATAGCGAAATATCTATCTTGATCCCGGCCTATTCAACGCCCTTTAAATATTGGAGAAAGCCTTGACACGTGTCAGAAAAACGTCACACAAAGCAGGCAAAACAAAGAAGAAAATCATTCATTGGCTCGTTCATATTCACGAGCCGATGAATGATTTTGTTTCTTTGCTTTGCCTGCTTTGTGTGATGTTTTTGTGACGCGAGTCAAGACTTTCTCAGATATTTAGGATGCTTTGGCGTATTTCACCACCATGAAGTTATGAAAGGAGAGGAACAGACATGTCAATCTTCCCGTGTGAAAAACTAGTTACCAAAAAAAAACGAGTTATTTCCCTCTCTCCTGCCCTTTTCTCTCTTGATTTTGACCGATAGCAGCCCATTTAGCAGTCTCCAGTACAAGATGCCGCTATATACGGTGGACGCAGGAGGGAGGGTGTTAGCGCGACCAATGACATAATAGGCCAGTTCATGATGTTTAAAAGTCACACGCAGTTGGATCGAGGCTAACGAAAAAGACAGGCTACCGCGGTGGGTCCGATTCTTCTTTTTATACAAACCGCTGGAGTCACGTGATGCTCTTTTCACGCACCTTCTTTGGTGCATCGAGCATCACGTGACTCCAGCGGTCTGTAAAAATAGAAGAATCGGACCCACCGCGGTAGCCTGTCTTTTTCGTTAGTCTCAGAGTTGGATCATCTTTACACGATCATAGTATAAAGCTGCGAGCCGATTTTTTTGTGTCCATTGCCGTGTACAGATAATCAACTCCGTGTGACGTTATGAACTGGCCTTATATGTTGTTGGCCACAGTTTAGGAACAGCTACAAATGACTTCATCTATATCTACTCAGAGGTAAACGAAAAAGACAGGCTACCGCGGTGCTACAGCGCCTAGAATATATAGTGTGGAAATCAGCTATCCCAGTAATACTTTAAAAAGTGCTAATATATTGGATCTCTTAAATTTCAAATGATACTGAAATCCAATGAGTCGACCACAGCGATATCTGCAGGATATTTCCTAAAACTTCATGACGATTTGGTAACAGCGTCTAGAATACCTAGTGTGGAAATATTTTATTAAACAACGCTAAAAATTTGTATCCCATAAATGATCGACGATACTGCTAAAATTCCAAGTGTCGATCGCAGCGAAATCTGCGAGATTTTCGTACTACATTGTATATACTAGCAATATCTTTCAGTTATAGAAAATATCCTGCAGATGTCGCTGCGATTTCTATATTTCAGCAGCATCGTTGCACATTTAAGGATACAATATCTTACCACTTTTTTAAGTATTACAGGGATAGCCAAGTTCCACACTATATATTCTAGGCGCTATAATTTGGTCCAGACGCTGTAGCGTTTTTTTTTTTTTTTTACATTTTATTAACATACATCTGACCTATGTGCTTGGCGTCAAGCCTGCTGTAATAATACGATGTTTACTTTGAAAGTTTATCACAGATGTCGCTGCGATCAGCTTCCTGGATTTCAGCGTCAATGCACATTTAAGGGATACAACTTTTTAGCGCTGCTTGGATAGCAAAATTCCACAGTATGTATTCTAGACGCTATAGCGGTGCATTACACGTGTCTCTTTCTTCTTTAAATAATATCCTGCAGATGTCGCTGTAAATGACTGTTTGGAATTCAACATCATTGTACATTTAAGAGATTCACTATTTCTGCACTTTTTTAAGTATTGCTGGGATAGTCGATTTCTACAACATATAATCTAGGCCTGTAACGGAGCTATAGTACAGCGCCTAGAAGATACAGTGTGGAAAACGGCTATTCCTATAATGCTTTAAAAAGTGCTAAAAACTTGTATCCCATAAATCTCCAACAATGCTCAGCGGCAATATGCTGATACGAGCGCCATCTCGAAACTCTTTTCAATATAAACACTGAGTTTTCAAAAATTATAGAATGTTAAATATCGGAAACTATAAATATAAGATATTTTGGTCTGTTATAAGCTAATTTAGTTAAGGAATGACGTGAAATAGGTTAAAGAGTCTCTTTTAGAATGACTATCGTTTTTAAATCACTACGATGGCGCTACTATCGACATCTTGTTATTCAGCATGTGACGATTTTAATTTATGAAGTTGCCGTGAAATAAAATAGGAAGAAGGATGAATAAGTAAATATAACGTTCTTACTTAATGATGAGAACAGTAGACACATTGAAGAGACAGCAGTTGTAAAAATCTTCTTTATTCGTTGATTCACTTTGAGAGGTGGAAGGTAATTAGAAGTAGGTCACTGTACACATTCGAAGAGCGTTCCACGTAGAATTATTAAAACTTGGAAGTAATTCCATGATAAAGATTAATACTGGTTAAAATCATTTTTTAAAGAAGGTCTTGATAATCAAAAGTCCGAAATCAAATATGCGTTAAATTAAAAAAAAACAGAGACCGAAGATAAACTTTTAGATATCGAGATGTAGCTATCGAAAAACATCGCTCTTTGAATTTAGGCGCTAAGGCCCGAAATTCAAACGACAAATCACATTGTCAAAAATAATACATACTTTCGTAAATCTTAAAAATCTGATCCGATCTTAAAATCTGTTAAAAAACTGGCTGCATTGATATATATACTGCATAAAAGGGGTTTACAAAACTACATGCAGAAATGATTTAAATCCATTTGTTAAATTAAATTTACGTATTATGATTAAATCGTATGAAAACAGAGAAAAGAGAAACGAAACTTTACACGGAGAGAATGAAGCTCTAATTCGCCAAGCGAAGACACACCCCAATATGACGCGGTCGACGTCACTTGCAACACACCCTGGTTCTAAAAATAGAACAGAGGAAGAGGGGAAAAATCTGAAATCAAAGGTTCTTTTACATGCGGTAAAAAGGAAAAAAAAAAAGCGATTTGAACGATGTTTTGCGTTGAAAATAAATAGTTTAAAACATGAGATAATAATGCTGCATTACAATTTAAAAAATAAATAATAAATGTGATTGCTACATCACATTACCCCCATTTGCCGAACAAAATTTTGGATGACCAAAAGGTGAAAAAGGTAAATCTTGAAAGAGCTTTTTCAACAAAGGGAAAACAAAATTTTAAAAGCCAAGGAGCAAAAAAATGTAGAATAAAATTTAAGTTAAAATTTAAAAGTCATAATAAAAATTTTAAGTGCATGTGCACATTTAGGGAACGTACATGTATAGTGACCTAAAGAGAAAGAAAAGGAATATACATCAAGTAGTACATTCAAATTTCAATAGTATACATAACATGATAGTATACAATAATATTAATATCAAGCCCCATTGCAATGACAGGCAAAGAAAGGCACCTTCCTGTGTGAAATGATCTCTATAAATTAAAATATTACTCTTTTAATATTTTAAAATTTTATAAATCCAAAAGTTAAATAAATTTTTAGCCAAAAGAGACCACAAAAAAATTTTGAATTCAATAAGTTAAAAATAAGGTACACTTATGAATCAAAATTTATAAAGTTGCAAAAGTAAAGCAACATAAAGTCAGAAGTACCCTCTCTAAATATTCTGACTGCCTAGGAAAATAAATCATAAATTGAAACATTCGAAATGAAAAATCATTTCTACTAATCAATTTTTTCATAATATTGAAACATTCAAAATGAATAAATAAATCATTTCTACTAATCAATTTCCTCATATATTGAAACATTCAAAATGAACAAGTCATTTCTACTAATCAATTTTCTCATAATATTGAAACATTCAAAATGAATAAATAAATCATTTCTTCTAATCAATTTCCGCATATTTATAAAAATAAATTGCAATGAGAAAGTCGAGAATATTTTACTTTTATATTCCGACAACCTAGGACTTAAATTTCATTAATCATAATAATAGTTAAAAAAAATTGTCATAATCAGGAAAAAATTTAAATTACCAAGCAAGTGTACCATAAAAATATTTAGTTTAATTCCTTCAATAATTTACTAATAAAATTTAAATTTCTATGCTTGTAAAGAAAAATTATATTAAATTAACTTTAAACAACAGTTGAAATTAAATTAAAGAGCTGCAAAATTAAAAAAAAAATATTGTAGAATAAACAGACAATCCTTCATGATACCTTGATCAGTGGACACATTCAGGAACTCTGTAAACACATTTATACAAAACACAAAAATACAGCAGACTCCAATGCGCATAAGAGACTTCTGAGATCTTGTGCAAGAGATAATCAAATAATTCAGCATAGAAAAAGAAAAAAAAAAAATAGTGTATTTTACAGATGTAAAGAAGCTCTTGGTATAAACCACAAATGGTTGGATAAGAATAGCACTAACTATTCAAACACTTATATTTTGTTGAAAAAAATTCACAGTTAGCACAACAACACTATCACCAATTATGAACATTTAGCAGAATATGGTGATATACTTGAAGGAAAAATCGATAGACACTGCTGGCAAAAAGAAGACAATGCATGGTGGTACATTTAGGAGTAACACTGCACTTAAGGATGATATAAACACATACACCATGATGAGTAGAGGACAAGATCGGTAGTCAAAATCGGTAGTGAAGAAGCACTTTAAAAAAAATATATAAATAATTTCTTAGAGAATTGTTGAAGATTCACTGACGAACACTTCAAAAAAAGATGCGCTGGTAAATATTTTCACTAAGAACTTGTGCTTTTCTTCGTATAAAAGGTGCAAATAAAAATTTTCTTCATTAAAAAAAATATATCTTCATGATCAATTTAAAATAATTTTCTTGCATAAATTGAAAAAGTGAGGCATATGGCAGATTAAAAATTTTGAAGCAATTGGGTTATGAAATAAAGAAAAAGGCACTATAATAATAATTGACATATAAAAATCTTCAGAAATAAGTAAATAAACAAACATTCTTGAGCTTAAACATTTTCTGTAATTCAAATAACAGTAAATTTTATAAATATTTGTAGAATATGGTATGATGTAGAAGTCAAACACTTCCAATGCGAGGATGAAACTTTTCCGCTTACCCCTACGTAAGGATGAAAATTTTCCGCTCACAAGTAAATGTTGACTGGGAAATTCTATTGTTTATGAAAAAATAATATGCATATATACTGATTTAGCTTCAAAACCAACTTCAAAAACACACTGGAGAAGATCAGAAATAAATGGATTTTTTACTACATAAATCACTGAGAATTCAGCAGGAACATCAAAGCTGAAAATGGAGCACAAATCTTTATTGGTTGCTGTAAATGAGGAACAGAAATTTTTTTTTTGCAGGTATGTATTATAATATTTTCAGTACTTTCAGAACAACATTTCCACACACCAGAGAAGCATTTCAAAAAATGGATTAATAACAACACTCTTGAAGGCAACTTCAGTAGGTAAGTAAATGTGAATTGAATAAGAAAGATCAGTAAAACTATTGTCATTTTAAATCATGTAGAATAAAAGTTTTTCAAATTATTTCAGTCATGTGAATGATACAGGAGAATGAATTTTTTAATTTCTTCTTTAAGCAAAAAAATATGTCATTAAATTTTGATGAAGCTACATAATTCTGGAAAATTGAAGCACTGACAGTTATCATAACAGTTTGTAGAAAGCAAACACAGTTCTTGAAATTTTATAAAGGAACACTGCACTCACCAAACACCAAAATCGATATTAGCAGTCAAATCGTGCACTAGATGACAAAAATATCTTGAGAATAAAAGTGGAAGGTGGTACAAGAACACGTTATATATATTTTTTATAAAAAGTTATTGAAGGTATTTTTGGAATAAAAATTATAAATTGATATATTTAAAAGCAGAGAAGACTTCAAAAAAATTATGCAGGATATATTTTACAGCTACGAATTTCATGAAGAACTTCAGCTCCTTTGCAAGTAATAGATGAGAACAATTTCAGTAAAATAATTTAAACTTCAATAATTATCACAGATTCCAAGGGGAAAAAAATAATTTGCTTCAATAAATATCTTAATTTTCATAATATATCTTCAAATTCATTAAATATTTTACTTCAATATATTAGTGCCATAAAATCAAATTTAAAAAACCCAATATGAGAATAAGTATAAAAACCATAGCCTCTTGTTAAATAAATTTGTTCTTAAAATCAGAGAACAATTTTTAGAATTCATTTCAAAATTCATTAAAGATTTTCTATTATATAAATATCTTTTAATGCACCATAAGAATAAATGAATTAGAGAATAAATAAATAAATTTCTTGATTTTTAAAATATTTCATTCTTCAAAAATTTAAAAACAGCAATAATTTTGTCAAGACACTTAAAATGAAAACCAGTAAAGGATTTTTTTTTTTAAATTATACTATGCTCAAAAATTTAAAATCATGGAATAAGTATTGCAAATTAAACTTGAGAACAAAAATTTCATTACAATGTTTGATCGATCTTCAGCCGTTAAAACAGCAAAATGTTCCATCTGAGAACAACAGAATATTATAATTTTCTTAAAATTCCATTAAAAAATAATAATTTTAAAACAATTTATTTGAATTTCTGTCAGTGTATTTCTATAAAAGTAACAAATCTTCAAATTTTTATGCAAAAGAAAATTCAGTTAGGAATAATTTTCAGGAACAAAATTTCTTCTAAGATTGAAAAAGATTACGTTTTCTTTTTATAAGAACAGAAAACATTGCAAAAAAGAATAACAGCAATTATAATGCTAAAACATTTTCAGAATTCAATTTAAAAAAGCAGTTCATCTATTTGAGAACAAAAATCTTCTTTAAAAAAAATGCATCAATCGTCAAAAAAAAGTCATTAAGTTATTTTTTCTAAGGCATTACGTTGTAATCAAAAAGCAACAACGCCGAAATGTTCTTTTTTTTGTCACGGAAACCAAATGTGACGAAGTAAATTAATTTAAAAGATGCCGTGAATAAAATAAATTGAGTTGCAGTAAAAATAAAAGGAATAGTCTTACTTAAATGACAACAGTAGACACATTGAAGAGACAGCAGTTGTAAAAATCTTCTTTATTCGTTGATTCACTTTGAGAGGTGGAAGGTAATTAGAAGTAGGTCACTGTACACATTCGAAGAGCGTTCCACGTAGAATTATTAAAACTTGGAAGTAATTCCATGATAAAGATTAATACTGGTTAAAATCATTTTTTAAAGAAGGTCTTGATAATCAAAAGTCCGAAATCAAATATGCGTTAAATTAAAAAAAAACAGAGACCGAAGATAAACTTTTAGATATCGAGATGTAGCTATCGAAAAACATCGCTCTTTGAATTTAGGCGCTAAGGCCCGAAATTCAAACGACAAATCACATTGTCAAAAAATAATACATACTTTCGTAAATCTTAAAAATCTGATCCGATCTTAAAATCTGTTAAAAAACTGGCTGCATTGATATATATACTGCATAAAAGGGGTTTACAAAACTACATGCAGAAATGATTTAAATCCATTTGTTAAATTAAATTTACGTATTATGATTAAATCGTATGAAAACAGAGAAAAGAGAAACGAAACTTTACACGGAGAGAATGAAGCTCTAATTCGCCAAGCGAAGACACACCCCAATATGACGCGGTCGACGTCACTTGCAACACACCCTGGTTCTAAAAATAGAACAGAGGAAGAGGGGAAAAATCTGAAATCAAAGGTTCTTTTACATGCGGTAAAAAGGAAAAAAAAAAGCGATTTGAACGATGTTTTGCGTTGAAAATAAATAGTTTAAAACATGAGATAATAATGCTGCATTACAATTTAAAAAATAAATAATAAATGTGATTGCTACATCACACAGCATCGTTGTACATTTATGGGATTCAATTTTTTAGCACTATTTTGTAGCCGTTTTTCACACTGTATCTTCTAGGCGCTGTATATATAGTGTGGAAATTGGCTATCCCTGTAATACTTTAAAAAGTGCTAAAATATTGTATCCCTTAACTATGCAATGATGCTGCTGAAATATACAGATCACAGCGACATCTGCAGGATATTTTCTCAAACTGCAAGATATTGCTAGTCTATACAGTGTAATACTAAATCCCGCAGATGTCGCTGTGATCGATACTTGGGATTTTAGCAGTATCGTCGCACATTTAAGGGATACAAATTTTTAGCGTTGTTTGGATAGCATATTTCCACACAAGGTATTCTAGACGCTGTAGCCATACTTTTGGCAAAAACTTGAAATGAGCATGCTTCCTGTGCATATATCACCACTCTTAGGTATGAAGGCTCTCTGTTATGGTGTTGATTCTGAGCGCTCTTTGTTAAATTTCTATATTTGTGTTTTAGAGAAAGCAATACAGAAAAGTACTGTTACTATGGAAACAACAACCTCTTTAATACTGAAAGGTATAGCAAAGGAGTTCAAATAGTTTCGAATATGCATTGTTGTTATGACAATTAATACCCTACCTGGATGTGGAAATGCAAAATTGTGTTCAACATAATGGAGGATATTCCATCTACATTTTGATCACGTGGTCAAGGTAAAAACTTCTATCGTAAAGAAGGGAAGGCTCCGTAGACGTGTAATGTAAATCCCCGCTAGCCAATGAAACGGTTCATGAGGCAAAGTAGTAGTATCTTCCCTTCTTATCAGATAGAAGTTCCTTGGATAAATTACCGGTATCACGTGACTTTTGCAGCCTCGAACCCATATTTGGAATATCCTCCATTGTGCGCAATCTAGATAGATTTTTGGCTGTCAGAGAAACGAGATTCATCAATCAGAAGCCTGCATTTTTGTGAACTTTTCGCTGTTTGCAGAAATGCAGGCTATTGATTGGCGATTCTCGTTTCGCTAACAGCGAAAAATCTATCTGGATCCTAACCTACATTTCTACAAACATTGCACTTCATCCACGGCACTAAAAAAATGACTCAAAACTTTCATGACATAGGCCGGGATCCACAAACAGCAAATATTCTCAAACATGCAGGCTTCTGATTGGTCAAACTCATTTCGCTAACAGCGAAAAATCTATCTGAATCTCAGCCATAGTTATCTTCGATGAAATCACTGCAAAAGGATAATATAAAAGAAAAGTATAAGATTTCTAAAATATTTTGGCGGGTTTATCGCCATTTGGCATAATTTGTAAACTTTAGAACTAATTAACAGTTTTTCGCTAATTATGAATAGAAAATTAATGTTTTTAAAGCTGAATTTTATAAAAGAACGTAGATTGAGTAAATATCTGTCCAAAAATGCAATCCTTACTTTTTTATGTCCAATAATTAAGTCTCTACCTCGATTTAAACATAAGTTGTGACGAAGAAAATAAAATGATCATTTTCAGTATCTCGACGTTATTTTAAAACATCTATATCTCTGTTTATAATTAATTTATGAGGATGCATTTGATCTCAAATTGAAGATCTTCTTTATTAGGTCCTTCTAGTGTTGGTTTTATTTTTCTGCGATGATTGCTTCTTTTGATATGGGAAATTTTACGCTGGCATATTTCGTTCATTTATCATGGAGAAGTTGTCATCAGTATAATAAGCAGTTACGGTGTCTTGCCTTATTCTTGGCGTTTGTTTGTTTGGCGGGGTTAGCATTTTTTTCAGCTTGGCTTGGCAGAACGACCGTCCTGCTTGATCAGAGGTGAAACTTTTCTGCATTTCTTTGAATTTCTGATTTAAAAAAAAAAAAAATCTTTATCCTCCCCACTTGCCTTCCCTCCTTCCAAAATGTCTCTTCCCCCTTTTTTCCCCCCTCCACAATACCGAAGTTTAAAATCTAAAACTTAATTTTTTTACACTTTTTTCTACTTTATTTGTTACGCTATAGTGAATAAATAATTAGTCCTAAATTTCATTAACAGTTCATACCATCTCATTCATTTCATTAAAATTTCATCTGAATTTCACCCTCTCAAAATTTTGCATCCCTGTTTTTCTCCCCTCATAGTACTCAAAGTTTAAAAACTCTTTAAAACTGTTTAATTAAAAAAAACTGCTCTATTTTTCATTTTATTGTCACAATAATTGATCAAGATTTCTCTTTCCACCCAAAATTGGCATTTTTCCTTTGCTTCCCCTCCCCCCCCCCCTAAAGAGCACATAGAATTTAAAGTCTTTAAAATTCCTTAGATTTTTTTTTCTTTCATTTTTTTTTTTTTTTTTTTTTTTTTTTACTTATTTGTAAATTTCTAGTAAGGTACCCTCCGCCCCTAAAAAATTTTTTTTAGATCTACTTCTCCCTTTGCACTCTCAGCTCATAAAATTTAAAACCTTAAAAATCGTTGCTTTTTTAAAAAATTTTCTACCCTATCTCTTGCTTTATTGTAACAATAAATAATCAATCATACATTTTTATCCCTTCCCCCACCTTAATTGATGTTTCACCTCTCCCTCCACTTACTAAGCATACAATATTTAAAGTCAAAGTTTTTTAAACTGTATTATTTTCATTTTTTACACTATTTGTAAGGTAAATTATCAATCATCTGTTAAACTTCCCTCTCCCCCTCCACCCTGTCAATAAAAAAAATTATGCTTCTCCCCTTTGCCCCCCCCCCTCCCCAACTCACAAAAATAAAAATCTTTAAAAGTCTTTGTTTTTTTATTTTTCTGCTCTAATTGTTACTTTATTATAACAATAGTCTGAAGTCTCTCCCTCAATCCCCCCTGCCTTTTTTCCTACCACATGAAATTTAGTCTTTAAAACTTCTAGTCTTTTTTTTTCTAATCCAATTGTAAGTCTTAAGTAATAGTAAATAACTAAGCAATCACCTAATCAACCTTCCCCCTCCTCCCTGCAAAAAAAAAAAAAAAAAAAAAAAATCTGCTTCATTCATTTTGCATCCCCACCTCCCCAGCTTACAAAGTTTAAAATTTTTAAACTTTTCAGTTTTTTAAAAATTCTATTTTGTTTCTTTATTGCAACAATAAATAATCGCTCATCTAAATCCTTCCTCTTCCCCAATTTTTTTTCTGCTTTCCCCTCTCCTTTCCATGTAAAAAATATACAAAGTTAAAAAACATTGACGCTCTTTAATATTTTTTCTGTTCTGGTTATAACTGAATAGTAATGATAAATAATCATCTGATCATCCCCCCCCCCCCCACGCACAAAAAAAAATATATATATAAGTAAATACTTTGCTTCTCCACCACATTTTGAAGTGGCGATATAATTAAATAAATCTTAATTCTCCCTTCCAAAACTTTGGATTTCCTTCCTGCACACTAAGTTTACATTCAATCTTTAAATTTACGTTTTACTGTCCTGTCTGTCTGTATGTGACACAAATTTCGTGGGTGCTCTATCCCCAGAACTAATGCCTGGAATTTAATAAAAATTTATATTCAGTTAGCCCTCATATTAATTGGTGCTGATTAGTTTTTGATTTAAATCGCCCAACAGGTGGCGTTGCTAAGCTGTATTTTTCATGATTTCTGCAATAGTTCTACCTCAAGAACTAATGCACGGATTTTCATCAAACTTCAGATTCAGTTTGACGTTGACATAAGTTGTTGCTGATTAGGTTTTGGTGTAAATTACCCTACCGTTGACGCTGCTATGCTGCATTTTGCAGGATTTACACAACTTTAGCAATAGCCATATCTCAAGAACCAATACATGGAATTTCATATATTTAGAATCCTCATGAAGACCATAGATTGTCATTTAATTTTGGCACTGTGATAGCGAATTTTGAAGTATTAACATGTATGAGATAGAAGAAAGTTTTGGATTTGGCACACCAGACTAGTTTTTTCTTCACTGTATTTGTTATTTTAAAATTTTCTAAATTTCTACTGCCACATGCTGAAATCCACCTCCCCCCCTCCCTTTCTAGCCATTTGAATATATACAAGAATGAAACCCTTTATTATAAAAGGCTTATAATTTATTAGTTTATTTAATTTGTAGGTCCTTGCATTTTTTTGGTTTTGGTCCTTGAAAAGTTATCTTGGTTTTTATTTAAAGAAATGGGTATGAACCCTGTTACAGTATATTGAAACTCGTGTAATAAGTGTATGCCTACATGAAAAAATTTGGCCTTAACACACTGCATATATGGGTCAATATCACAAAAAACAGAAATTGCAGTTCATACAATAAAATTTCTATTTAATGTAATATAATGCAATTTTCTTTTTTACGTTTTAATAAAAAATATTCTTAAAAGTATTTTCAAGAGATATTATATTCATAATACCACAAAAATAAAGCAAATAAAAGACTTAAAATTTCAAATTGTCATTTTCCTGGCATGTCCCACTGCGATGTGTGCAAAGTAAAAGGCTTTCTGCTATCATGTATAAATATCTCTTTCTAGTTTTTTTAATTTCTAATTAATAATTATACCTCATATAACACATTATGTGGAAGGTAACAAGTTCTGTATTTTACAAAATAATTTTCCATAATTAAAATATGATTGTCACTGAAAATGAATGTCATTGTCCTGGCCTGCTAATTTTAGTTCTTTATGCGGTATAAAGATGGCGCTGCAGAGTAATTCTTCTTGTTCTTGACATAGTTCAAGTCAGAAGTAGTAAAATCATTGGATCTTTTAGATATTTCTTTGAAAATAATGTGTTTAAAGGTTTTGTAAAAATTGAGTAGACTTTTATTATGTCATTTTCCTGGCTTCTATAAATTACAAATAAAACTGAACATTACACTAAATTTGAGGTGCTATAAAGGAAACATGTTCCTTTAAACAAAATTAAAATGTTAGATCTAAAAATAAAAAAACAAGAATGTGAAAAATGTTTCAGAATGAACTTGTCATTAT
Source organism: Maratus speciosus (assembly GCA_963932465.1). Taxonomy (NCBI): domain Eukaryota; kingdom Metazoa; phylum Arthropoda; class Arachnida; order Araneae; family Salticidae; genus Maratus; species Maratus speciosus. The sequence goes on from OZ010791.1 coordinate 94,554,291, forward strand.
CCTTGCAGTCATTATCCTGGCATACATATGCCAAGAAAATGACACATAATTATAATTACATAAAAATGAACTTAAGCTCTTCAAACTTTAACAATTTTACATATAAATTCCTTTAGTCAGCTGTTCAACCAACATTTAAAAAAAAAAAAAAAAAAAAAAAAAATCAGAAGCTTTGAAACGATTTAAATTTTCAAAATCTCACATTTTGTGATATTCACCCGTATTGGTTTGCAGACCATTTGTATTTCTGACTAAACCTAATTTTCTTTAACACTTTGCATGTAATATGTCTGTAATAAAATTTAACTGTAGAAAAGCCTTTTACAGATTGAATAAAACAAAAATGATAAAACTATAAAATTCTAATATTTTTCTTGACCCTGCTGAATGTGTATTAATAATTACGAACAAAAATTAAGACATATTTAAAATTTATCTTCTCTTTATTTTTCTTCTGTTCTTTATATTCATAGGATTCAAGGATTCAATGTAGTTATACTATTTTTTTTTTTTTTTTTTTTTTTGCAATTTAATATTTCTTTTTTATTGTATGAATCAATAAATTTCTTTAAGTTAGAAAATTGGTCAAAGCATTTGCTTTAAACAACTTTCTTGCTTCTAAACAGCCTACCTATGATACTTTTATTTTACACCAAAATTTTATTTTACCTCAGCTTTAAAGCCATACATTCCATTTTCTTTGGTAATATAACCAGTAATTTTTCTAATACAGTAGACTCCCTCAAATCCGCACAGCTTGGGACCAGAGGTTATGCGGATTTTAGAATTTTGCGGATTTCTGGTCATTGATTTGTTTATATTTTTGAAACATCAATTTGATAGGTAGTTAAGTAAGGAAATTATAATGAATGCTTACAATAAAGTGAAACATTAAAATAAGTAAAATATTAAAATAATTTATTAGTTTAAACGTAAGTAATTATTAAAATAATTATGTAAAATAAAAATTTAGAAAAATAGTAAATTATTACCAATGAAATCGATTCAATTCGATTCCAAAAGTGGTATGCTGCCATCTAGTGGTAAAGCGATAGTAAGATCGTTACGTCATCATATAGATAGGCTAATTTATATCAAAATCAAAAGTAATGGAAATTTATTTAGTAATAAAGCAGCTGTAATATAACCAAAAGAGAATGATTAACAAAAAATTTAGTAAAAAAAACATTGCGGTGACTTTAATTTTGTTTCTGCAACTTAACTGTAAATTTCATTGTTTACATCTGAAAAAGTACGCGGATTTTAGGCGTTCGCGGATTTAAGGGAGTCTACTGTATTACTAACATGGAAAATGTGATTAGGAAAGGGAGAATTTAAAATACTCTCATGAAAATGAGGACAAAATGAAGACACCTCCATGTAAATGCCAATATATGGAAATCAACTCTTTGAGATGTTGGTTGTGAATGGTGAGTAACAATGTTTTACTGGCTGGTAAACATTTAGTAGCACTACCAAAAATGTCCTGGCCAATGTTCAGATATAGAAATTCCTCTCACTAACTTTAGATATGCATAAAGGAATAGCTTTTCTGCTTTACCACTTCTAATTTTGCATAGTACTTATGTACGTAAGTACGTACTATGTATGTAACAAGTACATACATAGTACTTACTTGTTATTCTCGCAAATATGTGCCATGTCATGTATCTAAAGCATTTCCAAAAACTTTAAACTCTTGATACGGGGGCTCTGCACCTTACTAGCAATTTTGTCCAGGCTCTAAAAACATGCTAACTTGCTTTGTTTTAAAAAAAAGATTATCTTATTACGAAAGGTTAAATTATGTTATACAACCAGCAGTGGTCTTCTATAATTGGGTTGCCATTCATTTCCCTTTGACTGTGAGAGTTTTTGGTTAAAATAAAAAAATTAGACATTTAAAAAATTGTTGAACATTGCACACCACAATCTAGTTAAATATGTGCCTTCAAAAGATGATTAAATTGCTATGCATAGTTTTTAATCCTAAAAAACTTTTTTAATTGAACTATTTTGACCAAATTTAGCATCAAGTAGCACTTAAAATAATTAAATTAAAACATTGTCTGCTTCAGTGTGTTTATCATACATTTCTGTATTAAAATGACAGTTTTCATGTTTTTATATGAAGTAGTTTTTATTTTTAGGAGCTAAGAAAGTAAAAAGGTTATAAATTCAATTACGCTAGCAATATTTTTTTTTTTTTCTTTGGAATGGAGAGATACAACATTAAAAGTTGTTACATGCAGTCCAATATTAGCACAATGCTTTTAAATTCTTTTTATAATCGATTAATTCAATAAGAAAATTTTCTCTAATTTTTAAAGATAAAATTGGTTGCTGTTAGCTAGCTCATCCATGTGTAAACAAGGTTTAGGCAGTGAACAGAATAAAAAGCTTTTGCTTGCTCAATCCAAGATGTCACTATAGATGTAATCTAATGATGCTAAAATGGAGTAACCATTGCTAAGTTTAGCAGCTATAACCCTGTGATAAGAAGTTACAAAAGAGACATAATGGTACATAAATAGTAATTTCAACTATTTTGCAGAAATAAGATTAACCTGGGAGAACGTGCACATACCCAGAGTATGAATGGTTTTTACTTTGTCACAAATAAATACAAATAATAATTGTCACCTTATTTAGTTGGAAACAATTGTTAAAAATTTTGTGATAAAATAAGTTGAAGATTATTTTTAAAAAGATAGTGGTGACAACTATAAAAACCATACACACTCTGGGTCTATCAGGTCCGCCATGTGTCCTCACAGGTTAAATTTATAAACCTTAAGGGTCCTCAAATTTTGTGATGTTTTCTATTTTGTTACTAAAGTTTTACCTTCTCCATCATGAATTCACCTGTGATTTTTCTTAGTTGCTGGTAAAAAAATATGCCCTACCATCCGTGGTAGCTGGCAAAAAATTGTCACATTTGCAGTGGTTGATAGTAATCCCTTACTTATTGAGGTGTTACTTGTAGAAATTATTGTTATTGAGTTAATAACTGCAATTACTGTAGTATATATACACTTTAGTCATTATACAGGGTGTTTATAAAGTCCCGGACCCATTTTGATGTTTAATAACTCATAAAATAATAAAGATAGATTAAAATTAATAACATAGACTAGACTAGATAGTTAGATAGACTCAAAAATTTCATGATCCTTGTCAATGAACTTCCACGTATGCCCCCTTTGTCGCATGGAGAATATCAAGTCGATAGTCAATTTCATGCCAGGTAGCGGCAAGCATGTCAGCATCCACAGAGGCTATTGCAGTTGTAATTCTAGCTTTTAAGTCATCAATGTTCGACACTCTCCTCCTGTAAACATTGTCCTTTACAAATCCCCAAAAGAAAAGGTCCAGCAGCATTATATCAGGTGATCTGGGTGGCCAAGGAATTGGACCTCCTCGCCCAATCCATCTTCCTGGAAAATGGTCATTCAAAGAAGTACGAACGATAGTACCCCAATGAGGTGGTGCACCATCTTGTTTCAAAATGACATCTGTACGAATGAATTGTGTACATACGAAGGAGTGGAAGTTCATTAACAAGGGTCATGAAACTTTTTGAGTCTATCTAACCATTTATGTTATTAATTTTAATCTATCTTTATTATTTTATGAGTTATTAAACATCAAAATGGGTCTGGGACTTTATAAACACCCTGTATATTGTGTTGTTTTGGTATTAGAGTTTTAAAACTTAACATAATTTTAATTTAAATGTTGCATTTAAATATCACTAGTATTATTAGATATACATTACCAATTGAAAAAATGTGTTATCTCAAATAAGACTTACCCTGTAATTAGGCATATTATCTTGTAAACTTGACATTTGATTGACATTTTACATCCAATGATGAATATTATATGAACAAAGTATCCAAATAAAAATTAAATATTAACTGTTAATAATTATATGTTTTAGAGTACAAAAGAGTACGACAAGATATAAAGAAAAAATCTTCAGATACTTTAAGATTGCAGAAGAAAGTGAGAAAGGGTTAGTAGAAGTTTTTAACAACTTTAAAAGGCTGTAAACTGTTACATATTTTTACTTTTATTATTGTTACTTTATTTTCATTAAAATTTTTATTTAGCTCCAAAAGGTGATGCCAAGAAAACTTTAGATAGTGCTATCCGTGATGTGAACAGTAAATATCATCTTTTAGAAGAGACTGAGAAACAAGCCTTAAGACGAGCTCTAATTGAAGAACGATCAAGATACTGCTTATTCGTTAACTGCCTGCGGCCTGTTGTTGTAAGAACTACTTTATGAAATTTTTTTTTTACAAAAAATATGAAATATAATTTGCAACCTAGATTTGAAAAACATTTATAAATTTAATTTCACATTTAGTGGAAATCAGTTTTTGCTTCAATAAATTTCAGATTTAACTGAAAATAAAACTTCTTGAATCTTTACAATTGCTTCAAAAATAATAAATTAATTGATATTAGTTTGAAGAACAAATAATTTTATATCTCTCTTTAATCAGCATAGTTTGCATGCAAATTCAAAATGATAGAATGTATATAGAAGGGTTCACACATGTGCTTTACCTGTTCAGTTATGTTGAGCAGATTATTAAAAAAAAAAAAAGAAAGAAAGAAAAAAAAAAGAAGGCTGAAAAGTACATTGAATCTGTCTTACTTTTGAAAGGAGACTCCACTTTTGTAAAAAAGACCCTAGTTATTTCTAAGTGTCTGGGTACCAGGGAGGAACACAGGATTTCAAAAGTCTAGTGACATCATTGCTGGTGATAAAAGCTATAAGATTATCTGTTGGCAAAAAAATAGTACTTTTGAGTCACAACTTATTTGGTGGAAAATTAATTTATTAATATTAATTACTGTGAATAATTTAATATCAATAAATTAATTTACAATCTTAAATAGAAATTTTTCCAAGTTTAATTAAGAACTGCTTATTTTTTAAAAACATTTCATTTATTTTATAATTATTGATTGTCATCCTGATGTATTCTATTGTGATTTAGCAGCAAATATTTAATTTATAAATTACAAAAATGTTGTTGAGCCACCATAAAATAGAAAATATAATGACTACAGCTGTTTTTGACTGAAAAAAGAAAAGTTGCTTCATCAGATTAGTTTTACTAAATCATTTGAAGACTGATGCGCAAAAATTACTGTCACTAGCTTTTGTTCACTGGACTAGGATTTATTTCAATCCCAAATTATCACAATTATTGTATTTTCTATTTTGTAGTTCCTAACAAAGTTTTTATTACTTATTAAATTGAAACCAATGTGTCTTGTTGGCTCTTCTTTTTCTTTTTGCTCATATGTATATTTTCCTGTATGAGTTTTATTTATTTATTTTAAGATTTTTGGTACTTTTTCGTTACATGGACAGCATTGTCGCCTAGCGTAATAGTTGACATAAAATGAAAATCACGTGAATTGAAACATTTGAAAAATAAAACTAATAATTATGAACTATTTTATTAAATCACAAATATACAGGGTGCAATATGTTATCTATCGCCGACCTTTAATTTCTCAACCATTGGTCGTAGACATATAGTTCCAATTACAAAAACGTTTCAAATGAAGTAAATATTCATGCTGTGGCATTATTTAAAGTAAAAAATCAATTTCATAAAAATTACGAAATCTAACTTTTTATACAGTCCCCCAGTCCCTATAGTTATATTTAGTAAAAGTTTACACATATCATAACACATATAACACAAAAAGTTTGACATCTGTACTACAAAAATTAACAGAGTTATTAAATTTCAAATTTTGAGATTTTTGCGCATGATTTTGTCTTTCATTGAGGGATCAGTTAAAAGATGAATTAAAGTAATTCAAGATCAAAATCAGGGTGCTATGTCCTTTTTACGGTGAAACCACCTTTAGCCGGTATTGCGAAAGAGGGTTATTTCATCTAAAAATCTGAGCTGACTTTTAGGAGCCATATACAAAGCGAAGAATGAAATATTGAAATTAAACAGAAAAATAAATATCAATTTATTATAATATCGAAAACGGTCTATTATAAAAAATGAATTCATAAAACGCCTCAAACTACTAGAGATACTGCTCAAAGTGTCCATTGGTGGCAATGCACAATGGAATGCCTGACAGTACTGAGTCCTGGACATGTTGGAGCATAGCAGATGTGCAAACTGTGTGGCAATCAAGGATGATGCACTGCCTCAGATAAAATATAGAAGTATTCTCAGTCACATAGACTTATGCCTTGATGTAATACCAGAGGTGTGAACGCGGTGGCCACTCTACCAGACCACCATATCCAAGGATCTGTTGACCGAATTTGGTGGCCAGATACGCCCGGACATTTGATGTTTTATGCGGAGAGGGCCCCATCATGTTGAAACATGTATGCATATCAAAGAGCAACTCTTCATACCAGTCACATACTGTGTTTTGTAGCAGATGCAGGTAACGATTGCCCATGAACATCCCATCGTAGAAGATGGTTCCAACAATCTAGGTTCACCATATACCACACCTCATGTGTCGTACTGTCCGGGTGATGTGGAGGTTTCCAGGACGCATCACCCTTTTTGATTGTCACACAGTTTGTACACCTGCTATGCTCTAATGTGTCCAGGACGCAGTACTGTCATGCATTCAATTGTACATTGCCACCAATGGAGAGTAATTTGAGCAATATCTCTAGTACATTCCATCGTTTGATGTGTTCATTTTTTATACTGGGCCGTTTTCTGATATTATAGTAAATTTAAATTAATTTTTTTGTTTAATTTCAATATTTCATTCTTCGCTTTGTATTCGACCTCTGAAAGTCAGCTCAAACTTTTAGAGGAAATAACCCTCTTCAGTGATACCCCGATTTGGCGATACAGGCTAAAGGTGGTTTCGCCTTAAAAAGGACATAGCACCCTGATTTTGATCTCGAATTACTCTAACCATTTCACTAGCGATAAGTATTGGTCAATAGTGCTTTTACCCCCGACTTATCTCGGGGCAACCAGTGAAGTGGTTAAGTCATCTTTTAACTGATCTCTCAATGAAAGACAAAATCATGTGCAAAAATGTCAAAATTTGAAATTTAATAACTCTGTCAATTTTTGTAGTACAGATGTCAAACTTTTTGTATTATATGTGTTATGATATGTGTAAACTTTTACTAAATATAACTATAGGGACTGGGGGATCGTATAAAAAGTTAGATTTCATAATTTTTATAAAATTGATTTTTTACTTTAAATTATGCCACAACATGAATATTTACCTCATTTGAAACATTTTTGCAATTGGAACTATATGTATACGACCAACGGTTGAGAAATTAAAGGTCGGCGATAAATAACATATTGCACCTTGTATACTTAAAATAAGTGAACAAATAACTGTTATACAATAAAGTAATAAAATAAGACTAATTCGAATAAATAGCAAATTAAAAAGCTTTCCGAGGTTAAGAGGTTAAATGATAATCATTCACATGATTCACGTCTCATACACAGCAAATCGCAATGTTTCACATGGTTTGCAATAAAAATCCTTTTCACGATCAGGGTTGAAATAATTGCCACATTAGCATACATTTTGGCATGGTGTCCGTATAATGGAAATGTACCAGATTTTCCAAGCAATGTTCTTTCTCTTTATTATATTAGTTTTTTTTCTTCTTAATTATGAATGCATTCAGGTGGTAGGAAAAAAACATCTTGGTAGAAGAATTATTTAGTCAATTATTTGAACAGCAGCATGATGAATGTTGTGCGGTTCCCTGAGCAAAACACTTTTGCTTTGCAGTGCCCTAAGTCCCTGATTGCAATATTAAAGATCTCGACTAATAAAATTTATTTTTAAATTGTGTCTGTCATAGCATATAAAACTGATTTCAAACGATGCTCCTTAACATTTGTGGTGCTATTTCAAAAAAATAAATAGGTTTTATACATTTTCTTTTTCCAACTGAATTGCATAAAAAAACACCATGTAACTTCTTTCACGTTAACATGCATAATTCTGATTATTATCCTCAGTTCCTCCTACTTAATAAAATGTATTGGAATACAGCCATTTTAAATTAACTTAAGTTTTCCATGGGTATACGATGACTTTCACTCGTCTTTTTCTTTTCATTGAACAAGAAAAACTGTGTATGCTGCACATGCTCTTTATGTGGCGGGAAACTTGACATATTTACCACATGAAAAAAATATGACGCTAACTCGAGAACACGTAAACGTCAATGGCATTTTGAACAGGGCTGGCTATTTGCCGGCAAAAAAGGGTTTCTGCCTTGCCAGTGGCAGAAACTGGTTTTAACCGGTTTTAACCGGCATAAACTGGCATAAACACATTTCATGACATAATATGAGACTTTTTTACTAGTATTAAATTCCTTAAGTACATTTTATTCCGTATAAATAACAAATGAAATATTGTGGGTAGTTTTAATTAAAAAATAAATAGATTTGTATTAGAAAAAATGAGTAATGTAACATAAAATTTTGGTTATAGTATGGTTATATAATTTTATATGTAAACAATTATTAGAGTATTTTAAAATTTCAGTTAAAAAATCAAATACAAAACTATATCCAATACTTATTTTAAATTAAACAATGAAAAGAAAAGAAAAATATTCAATACTTGCTCAAAATAATTTTCTGTAATTTAACGTATTAATTTAATAATAACACTATAAATTATCTCTCATAGAAATGTTATAGTTATATGTGGATCTTGTAATTCCATGAATTTAAAAAACATTTCATTTAAATACAGTATTCAAAGGAACAAATCTGACTTTTTTTTTTTTTTTTTTCAATTTAAGACTGTTATAAGCATAGATCAAACTTTGTGCGAATTTTAGTAAAAAAGCTAAGATCTTTAACAATGATTTTACGCACAAATAACGTACAGACACGACAAAAAAACGATTATATGGGATATTTTTGTCGTGTCTGTATGTTATTTGTGCATAAAATCGTTGTTAAAGATTTTAGCTTTTTTATTAAGACTGTTAGTTGAAAATGTTCCAACCACATTTTGCACTTACAAAACAAACAACTACAAAGGTTCAAAGCAGATTTGATACAGTAATAACAGACTACCATATGCTAACTTATTTACTTCATCCTAAGTATATGGGATCAAAATTGACATATGAGCATAAAGAAAAGGCAAGGAAATTGCTTTCTGATATTAATCCCAATTTTGTGCCACATATAATATCCTTTGAAGTAAAATCGACTCCTGCCTCAGAAACATATTTCTTCAAGGAAGCCCTAGAAAATGTCTTGCCCTTACCTTCTATGTGGTGGTCATCTTTAAAAACGAATACTGGTGAAAATGAGGATTTTTCAAATTTGCATCCTCAATAATGACATTGCCAGAAAGTAATGATATTCTTGAAAGAATATTTTCAAACTTTTCTTTCATTCAAAACAAAGAAACAGTGTGTTCAGAAAGATTAGCAAAATTTTGTCCTATGCTATGGAATGTTCTGTGGAAAAAGTAATAATAGTATATTTGAGTGGCAATTTTGTTCCTTCAATATTGTAAAATAATTGTGCAAGATATTTCATTAATTTTTTTTTTCTGTTATTTATTGTGCTTCAATTATTTACTTATATATTTTCACAAGAATCACAATCTTTAAGTTATTGCATTGCATTATTTATTTAAAAATACTCTGAAAAATATATTTGTTAAAATATCAGATTTTTTTGTAAATTTCTTTTTTTACTTTTAAATAAAAATTCAACTCTAAACAATAATATAAAATAGTTAAACTTGTACAGCATCAGACTACCATTGGAAATTCCTGTTTTTCAAGTGAAAAAAAAATTGTACCTATTATTATATAAACAAAGTATATTTATATGATAATTTTGAAACTTTTTTACAACAACATTCATAATCTTTAATTTTAATTTTTAACTTAATTGTTTACACATCAAATACATGTATGAATTAAGAATCATTGCACATTAAAGTTCTTATTAATATTATTTCTGAGTTTCTGCCAGTTTTTGCCACTTACTGGCAGAAACTAGTTTCTGCCATGCCGGTTTTAACCGGTTATAACCGCTGGTTTTAACCACTCTGGCAGAAACTTGCCAACCCTGATTTTGAAAGGTATTGTCATAGCTACAACCAACCTTTTTCCCCAGTGCCATCTCTTGAAAAAATTAAGAATTATTAACTACCACACCATAATAAGACAATGGTAAATTTTTAGTTATGCTACGAATCCGGTTAATCAGTACTCTACCATCTCTAAGCCCTAACGCAAAATCAAGGGTTGACACAGGACACCATTAACATCAACTGCAAAAAGAAATTGCTTTGGAAACAAGATAATGCTGTGCATTTTGTGGGATCAGAAGGGTGTCGTGTACAATCTTTTAAAATCAGTTGAAACGGTTAATACTGTTCCCTACCCTCATTGAATGATCAATTTCGACCATGCATTGATCCATAACCACCTAAAATGTGCTACAAGACACGAAAAAGTGATTTTGCTGCACAACACCCCTCCCCCCTTACACACAGCAAAAACGGCTTTAGACATCATTTTTATACTTGGCTGGGAAATCTTGCTTACCCGCAGTACTCATCAAACTTGGTCTCTTCTGAGTACCTTGTGTTTTTGTTGATGTTTCATGCACTCTCCATGGAACACTTCAGCAATTACGGAGTCGAAAAATGGCTTGATAACTGGATTACCTCAAAAGATGTGCGTTTTTTGTGGAAGGGCATTCACAACTAGCCAGGGAGTAGGGAAAATGTGTAAGCAATGGCACATACTTTGAATAATCCATTTGTTAACTTTTGACCAAATTATAAGCATTTTCTTAATGAAAAATTAAGAATTATTAGCTGCCACGCCTAGTACAATAACATCCCTTTTGAAGAATGATGGTGGGTTCGCAGGTCTGACGATATCTTTTAGCCATTTCAAATGTGCCAATACCCGGTTTCTGAATCTTTGCTGCATGTTGTTTCATGTAGCTGTAAAAAGGAGTACAGCAAGGCATGTTCTTGTCAAAAATCAGGACTGAAGTTCTCTGAAATGTGCAAAAACTGTAGCGGAATTAACTACAAAAATGTGGATGGCATTTACCCAGAAGAAGAGGTTGATGAAGCCGATGCCTTGGTAAACCATCAACCAAATCAACAATGATAATAACTTTGACAACCAGGTTGATGATATCGCAACAGGTTCGAAGAAGATTAAAGCTGTTGAAGAACAAGCAATCTGCCTATCTGCTCTTGAAGCTAAGGTTGACGAACCAGACCCATCAACACGGAAGCGCTCCAGACGTTACTAAGTTTAATAAAATGTTACTGTACTTCTGTTTTACTTACATTCATGTAAATACCTACTATTAATGTTGTCCCATTTAAGTTCTAAATACAGAAAATTAATTATGTGAATTTTTTTCAATGTTATCATTGTAATAAATCATTATTGACATCATGCAAATACCTGTAATAAAAGCAAGTTAAAGAGGATAAAATGAATGGAAAATGGTGTCAAAAGTTGGTTTTTGCGATTTTCCACTAAGTTGAAAAAAAAGTGTAATTTTACAAATATCGGAATACTTAATAATAGATTTAGAAAAAGGTTTTTATAATGAAATTTGTATAGAATTTAATGCTCTTTCTTTTTGGAATTAGGTATGGTACATGAATTTTTATAGTTTTTGAATTGTAAGCAAAAAACTGTAAAAAGTCCAAAAATTTCATGGTTTTAGCCTCAAAATATTTTGTTGGGAAACTATTAATTCCTGTTATTAGCATCCATATAAAAAGTTTAAAAATGTAAAATTGTCTAGCAAATATTTTCCATCTATTTCTGACTATTTGACTGGATTATATTTCTATACATTTAAATTTCCAATTTAAAAAATTTATAGCATTTATCCAAAATAAGAACACAAATTTTTATAGAAAAATGGGGAATTTACAATAATAAAACTGTTAATATTGTATATTTTGTATAACAGATTTAAACTTGAGATAATAAAACTTAAGTTGGATATTTAAGAAATTGACTTACCAAAATTTTAGGAGTTTCTTTTAATTATTAAACAATTAAAATATAACAAATCATATAAATTTATCTCTGATTTTACCACAGTATGTGTTTGTTCATTTGCTGGCCTTTTTTTTTCTTTAGCAAAACCACCCTGCAAATTGACGTCTCCTTTAGCCACTGGCATTGTTCTTACTAGCTCTGCATGGGCCAAAGTTTTCAGTCCCAGTCTCGATCCAGCCATATGAAAATCATTGTCTCGGCATGGCCTGGTTCACGCAAAAATCAAACTAAAATTCGGACCGGCCCAAAAACTTTTGCAAAAAATGCATAAATTTTTAAATTGCCATTACTCTATAATTAAACTTTAAAATTTATTCTAGAATAGTAGATTTCTAGGCAATAAAATTAGTCACTCATAGTCATTCACAGTCAAACCTGTGAAAAAGAACCTTCCTATTAGGGAATACTTACTGTCTTAAATGGAAAAAGTGTTGATCCATGCAAAAGGAGAATAATAATGTGTGAGAATAGAACACAATACATTTACACCTGCTAACAAGGGAACTTGACTATAACACATTATTTTTTCTTTCCTGTGTGATTCCATCTTCGAAGAATTTAATCTATAACATTTTTCAAATTTTTAAGTCTCCAATACACGGATATAGATTAAAGATATTAATGATAATGAAACATTTACAAATAAATAGAGATCAGTTAAAAATATATATATATTGCAGCTTAGGGCGCTCCTTTAAAAATGAAGATTATAACCATGGAAAAATAAGCTAAAATAACTATTTTCGGGCAGAACTCCTCAAACGAGACAATTTTTAACCATATCGATGTAAAAATCGATGTTTTGTAGAAATTGAGTTAGGCCGGTCCGGTCTCAGGCAAAACTTTTTTCTATGGGCTGGGACCGGACTGCTAAAGTTCAGCTCGTGCAGACCTCTAGCTCCTAAAATCAATTTTTAGATCTCATAATTATACAGGTTTTGAAAGTCTCAGCTCACACATAATGGAATTTTTTTAGCATAAGCTTTTTAAATTTTATGCCTAATTTTCAAAGTGACACTAAAATTAAACTTTAGATCATATAATTATACATATTTCGAGGGCTACCACTTGACTCACATAGTGTAGTAATATGCATTGCTGTTAAAAAAAGATTAATTAAAATTAATGTTTTCAGTAAGTAGCTTATTTTTTATTTCATGGATGATTTTCAAATTGATGCTAAAACAGATTTTTAGATATTATATTTGTTTCTGTGACCCCAATTGGCTCATACTGCAGTAATCCTATTAACATAAGCTTATCTTATTTTATACATTATTAATTTTCAAAGTGATGCTAATTTTTTTATCATACTTTTTTGATGATCCCCCTTTTAGCTTACATTAAAGAATTTTTTTTTTCTTTTTTTTGCATTTGCTTTTTTCTAATTTTGTGCATAAGTTTCAAATTCAAAATACTACTAAAACAAATTTCCTGATCTTATAGGTTTCGGGGGCCCCATTCAACTCTTAATTTTTTACATGTTTTGAGCATTTATGTAATTTTTTATTGTTCTAAGAGAAGGGATTTGTTTATGTGTCTAAATGTAATTTTTTAAAGATATACGGAGTTTTTCTTATAAAATGGCCCAACAAAACAACAGGTGCCATGACCAGCAGCCGCCCATATAAACACATGTAAGTGGCTTTTTCAGACAGAATGATTCCATACTGAATTTGATATTTTAGTTTAGTAATAATTTATTATAGGTATATAATTTTTTTTTGCCAAATGTAAGTAAGTACAAGCAATAAGTCTTAATTAAGTCCACTAATAACCATATCACAATATATATTCCAAACGGAAAAGTCAAAACATATATTAAAATATTTATTTGCTTAAAAGACGTTACTAAAAACACATTAAAAGTAAATTAAAACCTATATTGACGTTTCAACTCCTTCACTGAGTCATCATCAGATGTATAACAGAAATTCCAAATACAATGCATATGAAAAATGGAAAAAAAAAAAAAAAAAAACATGAAATACAAACAAGTAAGCATATAACAAGCCCTACATTTTCACCATCGCACATGTGCCCTTTATGTTATGACTCTGCAAGTTGTCCAACCATTCAATCCATATATTTGGGATGCGAAAAGATAACATATCATTACAAACCTCTGAATCTTTTAAATAAATTTTAATGGACTCTCTTATAAATAATTGTAAATAAAAATTATACCTGTAGATTAATCTACTTTCGTTAAAAAGTATGTTAATGCTCTCTATTTGGTTCAGCCGGGATGAAGCAGTATTATCTCTATTATATTTTATGTCTGCCATATGTCAATCACAAAATAAGGACAGAATTTTTTTTTTTTTTCACTCTTCATATGCATTATATTTGTAATTTCTGTTATACATTCTGATGAAGACTCATTGAGGGAGTTGAAACATGTCAATATAGGTTTTTAATATACTTTTAATGTGTTTTTAGTAACGTGTTTTAAGCAAATAAATATTTTAATATATGTTTTGACTTTTCTGTTTGGAATATATATTGTGATATTTGTTTTGCCATTAAATGTAATTTTTTTGCTGATGGTAAAATGAACTTTCAGAGCTTTTAACTGATTCTGGGGCTCCTTTTTCTTACTAAAGAGGAGAGAGAATCATCTCTTATCACCGCTCTCTTGGATCTGCACTTAATTTCTGACCTAAAAAGAAGGATCAAAGCAAAAAACATATCCAGAAATTTGTGTTGTCACTTTTCATTGTCCGATAGCGATGAATGAATGAATGCAGTCATTAATTAATACTTTGAAAACAATGGGACTTTTTTAGATACCCATTTTCAAAGAAAGGGATCATCCAGTCTGTTATCTGTAAATTGCTGACAAATATATAAATTCTAGCTATAACAGGCAAAAGCTCATACCCTCCTAAATGATCAAAGTGAGAGCAAAAGTGTGGGGCCCTGTGCAGTCGCCCCATTTGCCCGATGGCTGTGCTAGCCCTGACTGCCAGGTAATTTGCCCAGTAAAATGGCT
Organism: Maratus speciosus; assembly: GCA_963932465.1. Classification (NCBI taxonomy): domain Eukaryota; kingdom Metazoa; phylum Arthropoda; class Arachnida; order Araneae; family Salticidae; genus Maratus; species Maratus speciosus. The sequence continues at coordinate 94,569,383 of OZ010791.1, forward strand.
GTAAAAAATGTTGTCTATAAATCATATAAGATTTGAGTACTTTATTATACAGCTTGTATGTGTGATACTAAAGTCAAGCATTTAACCCTATCTTACAGTATCGTTGTTTTAAAACAGTGTTGCTCCTATTAGGGATTCATTTGTAATACTTATTGAGTATTTTGTTTTATAAGGAATATGAATTATCAACTATGCACGAAGTGAGCCATATCCAAGAAGTGTTAGATGCCTTAGAAAAACTTGTGGAAGATCCAAATTCTCTTCCTCCTGCCAGTGAACAAGTTATTCAAGATCTGAAAGCCTCTGATACCAGTTGGTCTTTTAGAGTATGTGCAAATTATGTGTACCTCTGTGTATTTTTAGTATCTAGAAGATCCCAGTGTTATTTTGTTATTTATCTTACCTATTTTCTGTCTTCTTCTAATATTTAAATATTCTAAAAGTTTTATTATTCTATTTCAGACACCACCCAGTTCTCCAACTTCTGTGGGTTCGAGGAAATCCAGCACTTGCAGCATTAGTAGTTTAAATAGTTCCTCTAGCGACAGTACCCACTCGCCGTCTTCTCACCAGCGAAGTAGATCTCTCTCCCAGGTAATGAAGCATTATTTGTAGTTATTGTTGATAAAGTGTAATTAGGACAGTTGGGTCATTTTCAAAATAAGTACAATTTGGTGTCTTACTGTTCTAAGATTTATAATATTAGAAATAGGTAAAAATTTCAAACCCATAATCGTTCTTTATTTCTTTTTTTAATAATCCAAGTGTTAAAACAAGTAATTTGTATAAAAATAGATTAAATTAGCCAAAAAATAAAAATAAATGATTGACTTTTCTATGGGAACAATGCTTGTCTCAAATCCAAACTTTGATCTTTAACATGTTATAATTTCTAATCAATAATCACTATTTTCATTGATCTGGGCAATTTTATTTAGAAAACAATATAAATTTTGAGTAGTTATGGCAATATGTCTGAAAATTGATTTTAATAAAGAAAAATTTTATGAAATAAGACTGTCTTACATGTTTTGTGTCACTGGTCTAACAACTAATATTTTTCAGTTTTAAATACTACTCTGATGATAAAAATTGAAGAAATTTGATTTTTTATGTTAGTAACACTGTTAATAAATAAAATGGTGGGAAACTAGCTGCTTCCATGTGATCTACTGTTTAAAAAAGGAAAAAAATATTCCTAAATCAGCTAAGCTCTTTTATTATGTGTCACTGGTCTAACAAATATTCTATTAAACAGATAACAGTTAAATCAATTTAATAAAAAGTTTATAATAATACAGTAAAAAAAGTTTTGTTTAACACCCTAAATCATAATATTACTATTTTTAAATGAGGAATAAAAATGTATGTCTTAAGAAATGTCACTGGTCTAACAGTCAGTGGCCTAACAATATATTTGTTAAACTAGTGACAAATCCTGTTATGCCAGTGGCCCAATGTGAAGCAATAAAATAATTTCATGTAGAAAATGTATTTTAAAAGTTATAATAATAATATTATGACTTTTTCACAACTTTAATAAAGAATGTCTTTGGGTTAAAACAAAAATGTCAACAGTCTAATGCAAAGTGTCACTGGCCTAACGCATGTCTATGGTCTAACTAATACTTACTCTAAAGTAATTAATGTATTTGTGTTAATGAGTTGATTAAGCTCAGCCACTGCATTATTTGAGTTACAATTATCTTTTATTTTATCAAATATTTAAAAAAAATTTGTGGAAAAAGTTATATTTTAAAATTAAAAAAAAAAAAATTGCTGAAAATGTACTTATTTTGAAAATGACCCAGTTAAATTTGGTAACATTTGCAAATAGCAATCTCTCACTCTATATGTCGGTTCAAGGAGCTGATGAAAAACAACACATAAACAAGAGAGACGCATAAATGAAATTCAAGTAAAAATAAATTTGAAATAAATGTTAAGCTAATATTAACCATTACATGGTTAAATAACATCTAGAATAATAATAATAAATACAATTCACTTGGATTGTTAATGATTTACTAATTCAAATCTAAAATATGTACATCTCAAAATTTTAATTTCATACCTTATTTTTTTAAATAGTCTAAAATTGAAGTTTGTTTATGAGCTTTATGTCTGTCCCTAAAATTAGCTTTTTCAAGTTCCTTGAAACAAGACTATCTAGAACCAGATGCATCAGTTCGTTGAATGTAGTAACAAAGGGTTTCCAGAGCATCTATTTTGCCTTTGCAAAAGTCGGTAGATGTGTTTCTACATTTTCTTCATTATCTGATTCATCTGCATTAGCGTCGTCTTGAATATCTGTGGCTATTTCTTGTATGTAATGTATCTCATTTCTGCTGTTGTTACATTTTCATCGGCATCCACGAAATCGTTAAAATAAATTATTTCTCCAGACATGGCATTCCATTCTTCATCTAATAGTGGCTGATCTTTGGAAGAAGATGAATCATTTTCAACATCCTTCAAAATAAATTCTGCTTTTTTGAAACAATTTTGTATGCATGTTTCATTAACATTTTCCCATGATGAACAGAGCCTATTTATTGCATCATGTACGGGCACTTTTTTTAGATTATTTACTGCACTTTTTAATTCAACTGAAGCAAGAATTTTTTGAATGAAAAAATTTCTTAATTTACTTTTATATAACAAATAATATTTATTTATTTATTTATTTCTCTTTATTTTCATTATTTCTTTCTACTTTTATAATTTAAATCATGGTGCTCTCCTTATTGTATTTGTCATGTCAATTCTTTCCTGCCTGATTATTTTCCTTTAGCTCTTATTTTTGTATTAGCTGTTCTTAGCTGCCATTCTCTTTCCCTTATTTTTCTACTTTTTCTCATTCTTGCTTCTTCTTTTACAATGGTCACATGTCGTCCTTTTGCTTCTGAAAAAGAAATAAAAATTATTTTTAAATGTGTCCTTCAATTTTTATGATGTTGTGGATATGATATATGATAGTAGTATATGAGTGCATTAGTTTTTTTTTTTTTTAAGTAGTATTATATTTTAAATATTTTTATCTTAATTTATGTTTTGTAACTTTATATGATGTTACTATTAATGTGCCACTAGCTGATCTGTCTAGCATTGCCTAGCAATGTGATAGTTAAAAAAACTTACATTAGTCTGTGGTAGTTAAAACCTTAAATATATATAGATATATGTTGAATGATTTTATATTTTTAGACAAAACCTTTCCAAATGAACCTAATGTTTGGATCCCACTGCCTTTGACAGCATACACCATACATCTTCAAATTTCTTTGATTTTTTTTTTTTTTAAGGAAATCTAGCCAAACAAACCTAGAGTTTGGGACTCCGTTCAGCAGAATAAACGAGGCGTGCTATGCAAGGTCAAGTTTTTACAAACAAATCTCGAATTTGTATGATTTTATAGTCATTAAATGAAAATCTTTCCAAATGAATAAAGGGACAATCAATATAGTAATAGCCAATTTAATTTCTGACATTTAGATGCATTAAACTTTTAATTCTGACCAAAAGTTCTTGAGAAGATAAAACTAATATAAAACTGGGGGCAGCCCTTCACTCTTTTAAAACTCAAAATGATGTCTTCCAATGTATTGACAATCTATATTAAAAATGTAGAGGTTTCCTCGGATATGCGCAGGAACAAAAACCCTCCAAAAATGTTCCAGAGTAAAATTCTTTTAAAAATAATATCTTCATAGACACTCAGAGAGGGAAAAAAATCTCTGACAAAATCTGTGAAATGACTTTAGTTTTTTTTTAAGTAAGTGAATATTAATATTTTTTAAACCAAAGATATTGTTAGAACAGGAAAAGTACCAGAAATAAGAGGATATTTTTTGTATTTTCGCCTGCAAGAAAGATATAGCATTTTAAAACTGGTGAAAAAACAAGAAAGACGATAACATCAAATGTGAATTGATTTCCAAGAAGTAATTTTTTTTAAATAATAAATATTAATATTTTTCTAAACTGGAAAAAGTATGCTGAATAAGTAGGTGAGGATGTAAAGGAGGGGAAAGGATCTCCATATAGAAAGTAGATGCGGCATTAAATGTTAAAAAATAAAAAAAAAAAAATTGAAAAGGAATCAGAAAATGCATGGAATCAAACTTCAGAATATATTTTTACCGATTTAGTAAATATTAATACAGTTGAACTCTGTTAATACGAGAAGCAATGGAATTATAAAAGTCCTCATGTTACTTGTTACTCCTAATACCCATGAAAATAATGAAAGTCTTAAAAACACATACATAATTAATCTAATTACAACTATTAATTGCTCTAATTATCTCATTCCAAAAATTACCTTAATATTGTAAAGTTAACATTAAATAGTCGGTCTTATCTTTGTCAATGTTATTTTCTTTAGACATTTCTTTTCACTTGACAAAATCACTACTGAAGTCAAAGCTTCTAAAGAACTAATAATTCCAGATTATAGGAGTGATGTACAGTAATGCAGCTGACTACTTCACTTTTTCCCCTGGAGAAACTCAGCTAACAATGCAATTTTCAATCTATTGATTTCATATATCCTTTCAATTTTAGCAGTGCAATAAGGTACATGAAAAGACTAGTAATGGCCCAGAATCTGGATTTAAAAACAAATAAAGATTTTCTCTTTTGCTTTTTCCTTTCTATAGTTCAATGGAAATCTTACAAAGGTGCTATACAGGGTGGCAGGGCCGAAACTTAGGGGGGTCAGAGGGGGTATGAGCCCCGGGCATCAAAACGAAGGGGCACCAAATTATTATACCTTTAAATAATTATACCTTTGGAAAGGATCATTTTCTTCTGATGGACTGAAGGCTTCCATTATTATGAAACAGCCATTATAAATGAAGTGTTAGGTGAAGATGAAAGAGCAGTCGTAAAAAGTTAGAACTCTGATTTTCTGGTCCGAATGGGAAAAAAAATGGCCATAATTTTTTTTTTTTTTTTGCAAAAAAAATTATGGCCATTTTTTTTTTCCCATTTGGACCAGAAAATCAGAGTTCTAACTTTTTATGCCTGCTCTTTCATCTTCACCTAACACTTCATTTATAATGGCTGTTTCATAATAATGGAAGCATTCAGTCCATCAGAAGAAAATAACTAAGTGAAAACGGAAACTCGGTTAGGCGAGACTCGGATAATCGGGACTCTACTGAATAAGTCATTTTAAAAATGATCTTTAGAATATTTTTGTTGATGTTCAGAGAGACCTCCCCCTTGGATCCGCCACTGTAGATTACGTAGTTCAGTATTACATATTTTATAATTACATATTTTAAATTTTAAAATAAGTCGTCTATTATAAAGTTAGTAAAATTCTCTTTGTAAATATACTTTGTGGAAGAGGGGGGGGGGGGGGGGGGGCGCCAAAATCCATGTTCGCCCCGGGTGCAAAAAAGGCTAGTTTTGGCCCTGCAGGGTGGTTCAGAACTACATGTCAAAAATGTAAAGGCAGGTAGAGGGTACCTAAATAAGAAGATTTCGTATAGGAATGTTTGTGTCAAAATGCAGCATTGAGGCAGTGGAGAGCGCTGTTGAGTTCAGTGGATAAAAGCACTTTGCTGGCTTGAATAATCATCTCCGCACGGATTTCGAGCAACATGTGTTGTTACATGAATGCTGAGCTTGCTGACATGCCTTTCATGTATGGGGCTGCTCAAGGAACTGCAGCAGCTGCTCAGAAGATGTATGTACATGGAATAATTCCCGGGTAGGAGTGTGCTGGATCACCGAACATTTGAGCATTTTCATGGGGAGTTGTGTGCGAGTAGATTGTTTTATGCTTTGAGGCGTAATGCATTTCTGCACCCACATTCCTATATGAAACCTACTTATTTAGGTCCCCTCTACCTGTCTTTACATTTTTTACTGATATTTCTGAACCACCCTGTATTTTAAATGTCACCTTCTTTCTTTCATTTTTTAAAGACATCTGTACATCACATCCTTTTGTATTTTCTTGAATGAATGGGAAATCTCCTCGAAGGTTGAAATTCTGTTTTGTAAAACTGATTAAATTACTACATTTTGGCAGAGATTTTTAATGTAGAACTATTATAGCTGAGAGAGAGAACAGTGGTCTACAAGAAAGGGATTTCTTTCCCATTTCTATGCTACTTTTGCTGAAATTCATATTGAAACAAACGTTTTGCTCGAATTAGCCATGATCCTGCATTTGTAGCTCATAAAAAGCATGAAAATCTTAATAGAGTTTAAATGATGAACTATTCTTAATGTGCAAATTGCTCATTTTAACCATGTTCTCATTTTAGCTGTACTCGTATTAAGCAAATGTGACAGTATTTAAAAAAAAAGAAAAAAAAAACATTAAAGAGGGAAAGATAACCACAAAATAGATATCTTTTCTTTTGTATTTCTATGCAAGAGGTGGATGTGTCAGTTTCACATTGCAGCAAAACAGAAAACTTGAAAACTTATATGAAAAAATAATTTTTTAAATAGTAAATATTAATATTTTTTTAACGAAAGATACCATTGGAACCACGAAGATAAGGTAATTTGTTTAACTCAATTGGGGGGGGGGGGGTAGATGGAATCTGGTGATCATGATTTCAAAATTCAGAAAAACAAAACTAGCACTTCACCTTCATCTGCATGAAGATCCAAAGAAACCAGTAAAAGTGAGTTTCCACAATCAGTAAAAACTGCCAAAGAGGAAGTAATTTTTCTGTTAAAGGAAACTTATGGTAAAATACACTATTCCTGAAAATTTTTCCTCATTGGCATTTATTTCCCTGTGATTTATATTTATATTTAATTTCTTTTTTCCTTCTAAAATTATTAATTAAAACTTTTACTGATTTTTTATTTTATTTTACAAACTATTCGTGCTTCATTCATTTATTTATTTACTTTTATTAGCCACCTAGTGGAGCATTTAGATTATCAAGCGTATCGTCACAAGATTCTGGATTTACCTCTCAAGACACCCTTTTTCCAAGACTTCCAACACCTCCTCCTCCTGAGATCTTAGACCAGGTACTTCTTTGCATTTCATAAAAATAATTACTTACAAGTTATATATTATATGATATATAGCAGGGGCGGCGAACCTATGGCATGCTTTAGATTATTTTCGGTACGGCATTAATTCAGGTTCTACATCAAAATATAGTAGAATTTCACAAAATGCTTTAATTAATCTAGATATTGTCTCTGTTATCTGAATTCGATTAGTTTGGTTGGTTTTCATTGTCATACAAATTGAAGAAATTGAAATATAACTTAATGAGTCCCAATCTAGCTCAATATTGGCTCAGAAAATTTTAAGAATAAGAGAGAATTGGAAGATTTTTGCAAAAGAAAGAAAAGGCATTATAAGCAAAAATGCCAGTGGTAAAACTTTGAATTCAATTCCAGACACTAAAAGCTATAGATTCTGGCGCTTGCTATTTTGACAATTTTTTCTGCCATACATTTTTTTTGGAAATAAATAATATGAAAAATTCAAGCAAAAACATCTTGTCAAATGAATCCAGTTTAACTTGCATTCTCTTGAGAATAACTAAGTGCGAAGTTGATATAAATTATTTGACATCTAAGATGAGACAACAAAAATAATATTTTTAAAATAAACTTCGAAAGTTTAACATCAAACATTACCCATACTTTTTTAAAGCTGAAAACAAAATTTTAAGTAATTTTGATTCATTATTATTTGATCCATTAAATATTTTTTTATTGTTGGCACATCATGATCCCATATAAGATATTTTTGGAAAATTTTGGCACGTAGACGTGAAAAGGTTCGCCATCCCTGATATATAGTGTACTGATTAGGCCTGGGTCTTAAATCAATTTAAAGCTTAGATCGGAAATCCAATTTAACCACTGGTCTTAAATCAATTTAAGCTAACATCGGAAATCGTGATTTAACCATTGTCTTAAATTGCGATTTAGCCATTGACTTTAAATCCATTTAAAACAAACAACCGATTCAAAGCTAACATCGGTAAACTGATTTATCTACTTTTATGTATCTACCACTTGCATGCCCAGTAGCAGAAAGTTCGAGATGGGAGACGGGCATCACATATTTTCTTTTCTCGTTTGCAGATTATTTTTCTATTGAACCTTTATTTTGCTTTATATTACGTTTAGCTCTTTATTACTTAATACAAAAACTTAAGATTATTATTAGTAAAATTAATAAAATGCATAATAACAAATGTAAGTGATCGTTTGATTAATTAATGCTTCAATTCTAAAATATTTTACCTGCAGATTATTTTCTGCTCCTGGAGTATCTGTTGCAGACACTTGGAGAATATTTTGCTACTGGGCTTGCATGGCAAGCCGCTATTAAATCGATTTAGCAAGACACGATTTAAGCAAGCATTGCAAGCCTCAATGCTTTCCAATTTAAGAAAAACATTGCAAGATGGTGTTAAATCGATTTAGCAGAATCTGATTTAAGCAAACATCGAACCTCAATGCTTTCCAATTTAAGAAAAAATTTTCACATATTTGAGTAATATTTTAATATATATTTTTTATTTTCTATTGTTCTGTAATTAATTAAAATATTTTAAAGTAGAATCCTGCATTGTTTCAAGATTGTTTTCCTTAAATTGATTCAGTGTTTATAAGATTAAAAAAAATAATAAAGTTTTATATTTGAAATCCACATTCATTGATTTTCAGTTTATATTTTTATACATTCTTATGATGAAAAATTCATTTTTTACATGTTTTAGTAATATTTTAACATATATTTTTCATTTTTTGTTATGTTGTAATTAATGAAAATATTTTAAAGTAAACATGCACTGTTTTGTGTATCCTGATTTAACCATGATCCACATGAAATATTTTTATTTTTCTAATAAGATTTTTTTCTGAAATTGATTGAGTATTTATGATTGAAAAAAAAAAGAATAAAGATTAATCCAAATTGATTGAATTTCAGTTTTTATTTTTATGCATTCTTTTAATGAAAATTTTTCACATGTTTGGGTAATATCTGTACTAATAAAAGAACACATTATTCTGTCTGTCTGTGTGTGTATTTGTCTCTGATGACTAGCGAAATCTATAGAGCGTACAAAGCTGAAATTTTTTGTGAAGATAGTCAAAGGCCTCTCCTTAGGCTGAAACCTGTTTTCTTCAATTTATTGCATGATTCCATTATAAACAGGCTTTACTCTATTAGAAAATAAATTTTCTGGATAGTACCTTTTTTAAAAATCTATATAGTACCATTTGCTTAATATTTTATTATTTCTTTTTCAGTATTACAGTTTATGATGTATTTGTAATTACTTTTCATCTAAAGATTTTAAATACAAATTTAAAATATTGAAAATATAATTAAATTTTAATTGAATTTATCAATTAATTTTGAATATAAATGTTTAAAGTATGAGACAAATAAAAATTCAAAACCTTAACCTGTGACTTTACACAACTTTCCAACTGAACAAGAGTCGGACCCTGGTAATTCGCACCGTCTCTACTTCCTCTCTGTGCAGACCTGCTATACAAATTTCAAGGTTCATTTAAGAATATTATTACATGCTCGGCCAATGCTGGGCAGGTCAGCTAGTTTTAATATATATTCTTTATTTTCTGTTATTGATTAAAATATTTTGAAATAGTCATGCATCTGCTTTGACATCCAATTCCAATGCCACCCATGTGGATTGAGTATTTTGCTGAAATTGGAATGAAAATTTGCTGAAATTGGCCAACTTTTGAAAATGAGAAATCGTAGCACAGAATATTGAAATTAATTTGGAGGTTGGTTGGTTGGTTGGTTTTTCGTGTTTCGGAGCCATCTTTTGACATTCGTAAAGGAATAAGGTTTCAGTCTTTCAACTCAATATAGTAATTTTTTTCCTCTGAAAATTTTTATACGATGTTTAAAGTTTCTTCTCGTTTTGCAGCATTTTTTTTTACATTTGTAAAAGAAGCCTGGTTCCAATTTTTTAGCCCAGTGCAGTAAATTTTGACAAAATTCTCGAATTTTTTTTTCCCGCGACCATTTCAGGATATTCACAATTTTTTCCCCATAATCGTAATTCACATTTTTCTATCATGATTCTTTGCTGAAATCTGCACTTTTTACCATGAACTTTTGACGAATTTTATGTTTTTTACCACACAAAATTGAAATGTTTAATAATAATTCGTAAATTGAAATGTTTAATAATAAATAGTACAAATTGTGCGATTTTGCACACTATTTCAAATCTTGCCCCTCAAAGATTCCCCCCCCCCCCTCCAGAAATTCTTAAAATGGCATCTCTGTTTCTAAGGAAGGGAATTCCTGTATAAATATTTACAGAAACACGATTCACTTGTGGTTGATATACATAAAGAGGGTTTTATGTTAAGAAGTTTGTTTTGCAGACCAGATTTTTTTTTTCCCATGAGCATTTCTTAATGTCCGAATTTTCGGATTAATGACAAATTTTTTAAAACTTTCGGAAATGAATACTTTGAAATTTTGGAACAGAATCATTCCTGAAAAATATGCTGCGCGGGATAAAAATCGCAATTAGAAACAAAAAATGCATTTTTTTGCTTTTTGCAAGAAATCGTAGTTTAAGACCGATTTTCGTAGCATCGTAGTTTATAGGTCCAAATCGTAGCAACTACGATTTTTTCGTAGCAGTTGGCAGGTCTGAAAATATTTAGTTTAAATTTGACATTTTAGAGTTAATTTCCTATGTCTTTATTCATTCTCTTCCCCCCCCCCTCTCACTACTGTAAGTTTCGCTTTTACTTTTTAAAGTTCTTTTCAAAAGACATCATTTATCTCGGTTCCTTTTTCTGTCTTTCAAATTCACACGATAGAAAAAGAGCTTAACCGCAGCTATTTTCCATTGAAATAAAGTAAAAGAATAAAATACAAATGAATGTCTTTTCGCTTTGCAGCCGACGATATCTAATGCATATTTTCCCAGCCTCTCGGCTTGCATTAGTATTCAATTCTCACCCTTCTGTTTGTCGGATAAAAGCCATATGCCCCTTGCTGACTAATTCAGCTGTCGTTAAAATCTATAACGAGCATGTAATATCACGTGTTTGCTATTTCTTTAACCACTTTCCCTTACCGCAGGAATGTTAAGATACGTGTAACCATTTAGCTGCGCCATGGCATAAATTTGAGTTCTATGTAATACTTCGGGATGCTTCTGATTCCTTTGTCCACACCACCAATATTCATTGCCAATACAGTACATATGTTCCTATTCATCTCGCCAATGAGTGAGTGATTGTGATGAATATTTTACCACTACTCCTTCTGATCTTGAATGTGACAGACATCAGCTGTCTGCCCTTCGGGGCCGTCCAGCGGGCAGTCTTGTGTTTGACTTCTCCCGTCCCACTGTACTCTCATGGCCCTCCTTTTAAAAGTTTCATAATAAAGAAGTAAGTCCTCGAAATCTTCATGTTGGAGTTTTTTTTTCATTCATTCACGAATCTGGGAATCTCCACAATATCTCCTCTACATAAAATTGGCGCCGTTGCCCAGTTTTTTCTCCAACAGTAATAAAAAAAATAAAATAAAATAAAAATAAATGTGGGGAGAAGTTTCATTCCATTTCGCGTTTCTTAGCGACGTGAACGACCTATGACAGATTTTCTTTCCCACTGGAGTTCCGGCTTCCTCATCCGTCTCCGAGCACTCATTCTCCGGCGTCATCTTTACGGGACTTTCCCTTCCCTGCACTCACTGCCCTGATGGACTATTGTGCCTTCGTTGCCAGCGATCGCTCAACATCTCTCTGTGATTCTACTGTCTCAGATACGATCTCCTTCGAAGGCGACTACCCCCCATCCCTTGCTGACTTCTCCTGATTCAATATTCTGTTGTTTCTCCAAAGCCTGACTCAAGGATGTTTAAACTTCTATCGTGTAATCGTCAATAAAGTCAAGAAACCTTCTCCGATAGCGGTGCGCTTCGCTCAAAAAAAAGGAGACATCTGAACTGTCAACTGCTACGTCGGTCCTGTGATGTGTGTTCACCTGAAAATAACCACCCCCGCTCCTAAAAAAAAGGTGATTTTCACCTGTTTGTGTGCTTTCTGCTCTTCAGTGGTGTGACCGCTTTGTGAAATATTCTTTTATTGTGTGCAAACATCTCTCAGAAGGAATCATCTGCTCCACCAGCACTTGTAAAAAGTGTGTTGTGACTGTGTGTGCTGATTTTAAGTCATTTTAAAAAGTGTCATCGGAACGTTCACCTGCTCCAGATATTTTCTAAAAAAAAAAATTCCTTTTTAAATAAGCCAGAAAGCTTCTTTATAGATAAGTTTGTGAAATTTTCTACGTGAATTTATTGTGTGCCGTTCCCAAGTTGAGTGATAAGGTGCTTCAATTTTTACGAAACATACAGAAATCTTCAAAATCTCAAAAAAAATCTTCAAATGCCTTTGGTGCACTGTGTGCGTGATGAATAAAATGTGCATTATTTCAGTCAATTTGTTGGTAGTTCATGAAGACAAGATAAAAAAAATATATATATATATCTCAGTGAACTGCAGAGATACGATACATTTGAAAGTGAATTCTTTCTCTTCAAAGTAACCACATGATTCTTCAAAAAAGTTAATAGCAATTCTCTATCATACCTTTTAACAGCACTTATGGAGTACGAAAACAGAACCTTATTTATATTTTCCCTTGTTTTAAATTTTTTTTTTTCTTTCCGTTTCAATTTGTCACTGAAACCATATTAATTCTATTTTTCAAAAAAAGTGTTGATTTTTTCGGTTCGCTCTGTTTTCGTGCTCAAAGATAAAGCTGTATGCTATCTACAAAATGTGACATAATGGATTTTAGTAAGTTTACAGTGAAAGAGAAAATTTTCTCACGTTATTTCAAAAACAAAAAGAATTCATAAAGCCACAAACACTTTGCATGTAAGTATGAACAGGGAATACTTTTACATTAAATTATTTACTCTAAATTGTTATAGCCTTTTTTTTCTTTCTTTTCAATATCAGTAAATTATCAGTTTCTATTCATGTTATGGTTCCCTATTCATGCTTGTACTTTTACCATTTGTATTTTCATAAGTTTGTTGATTTGTCAGCTTGAATGCAGAAATCACTTCTGAACTATTTTTTTTTTTATAATATTTTTAACAGTGATAACATATTTGTTCCTTATTATCTCCTTCCAAGCTGCGTTTGTTTGTTTTTTTAAGTACTTTTTGCAGTTAAAATGATAAAATTATTGTACTTTTATTAATATTTCACTTATGATGTTTTTATGGTTAAATCATGACATACTTCTCATATTTTTTTTCTTCCGTGAATTTACATAAACATGCTATGTTTCCTTTTTTCTTAAAAATGATTTTTGTGCATTCAAAAATCTAGAGTTTAACCCTTTAGCCCCACTGGCATACTTTGAAAGTACACTTATTTTACCGATAGGCAAAAAAAAAAATTCTCTGCTCCAAGTTGTACAGTATTTGATATTTTTATATAAATATGTGCATATTTCGCTCACAACGTTTGCATATTTTCACTTGTGTGTGACATTTGCACAATTATTCTCAGAATATGTTGCTCGACTCTGACCTTGTTTTTTTTTTTTTTTTTTTTTTTTTTTTGTATTTTAAACCAGAATTACAATTTAGTTACCTTTTTTTTTTTTAATTTTATTGAATTTCGGACACTTTAATCCAACTGGATGTAGTCAGAAATTTAACTTTCAAAAATCTTGTGATTGATACACTCATATTATTTTTTACACTTCCCCCCCCCCCCTTCATTTTTCCTTTTGTGTATAATTTATTTATGCAGCTTATTGTGTTTTATTTTATGTGCATGCATTTCATTTCTGATAACTAGAGTTTTTGCATACATACACCTTTTTGAAATACTCGTATTATTTATTTTGCTTTATTTGTTGCTCTCTCTCAAAAAAAAGAATTCCTCCTTGCTTTTTCCATTTTGGCTGTCAAAAAAAAGTAAACAACAGAAATTAAATAAACACGAAAAAAAAAAGGGGGGGGGGGTGGAGATAACAGACACTTTACCAGTCTATTTTTAAAATATGGCAGCTAATGATGAAAATTCTATTAGTGATTTAAAGCACCCCATTTCTGTATCTCCATGGGTAGATTATTTCGAGGAGATATTATTAAGGTATTCGGATTCCATTAATATGGAAGCCACATCTATTCAAAATTCACTTAAAACCGAAAATGCTGCATCCTTGTCTGAAAATATTATGGATTTCCTTCAGATCATTAAATTCAATTTTCATGTGCTTAAACTAAACTTTAATGTTCTAAAGGATGATTATTCCAAATTAAAACAGGATAAAGATAATTTATTTCTTGTAAATTAGAAACTTGTAGAGAGATTACATGAAATCACAGGCCAACAGAACTGTAAGGCAAAGCGTACTAAATGTAGTAAGACTATGGGTGATCAGGTGGTAGATGTCAACAACAAACTCCCTCCATCTGCCCTACATAAATCAACTCAAACTGTCCCCTCTTATATGTGTAAACAAGAAAAGTTACCACAACTGGAAAATGATAAAAAAGACACATATCTTAGCTCCGACCTGCACACTCAAGGTAAGCACAATGAAAAATTTACAGATATTAGCGATTCCTCTCTAAAGTCCTTATCCCCTGCTAAACTTAATGTAACTAAACCTATTCGTGTCATTATTTTTAACCTCCCTGAAAATTTAAATATTCCTGATATCTTGTTTGGTATTTCAGATTTAATCCATATACCTGAACCTGATTTACACTTTGTTAAAAAGTACAAACTCCTACATATCAAGTCCTTTAATTGGTTCTTTGAGCTTGCACCACAGGATGCTAGGCAATTATTAATGCATAGGGAAATTATGATACAATCAAAACTGTACCCTGTTAAACCATATATAAATGTTAGACGTTGTTTTAAGTGTCAAGTATACAATGATCATCTTGCAATTTCGTGTTATAATGGCATTAGATGCTCTGTGTGTGCCTTGCCTCACATTGACCCTCAGTGTAGAAATCCTCCAAAATGCATTAATTGCATTAGAAATAATGATAGCAATACACTAACTTTGACATTTTCCATAGTGCTTTTGCACCTTATTGTCCATCATTAAAAAAATTCATCAAGCAAATGCGAGAGAAAGTATACAACTGCAATACATCCCCATAATCATCTCATACAGCTTCCTTTTTAGGAAACAAAACAATGTAACATACATTTTACATTTTTCGTTTTTATTTAACACACATTACTGTGAAGGAGTTACTATCTACAGCATTCCTTTTAAAATTTCTTATTTTCCTATACATTTACATACATATGTCAGTTTTCGACAGCATTATTTATACTGATTTGAAGTTTGAAATTAACTTAATTCTTTCAAGATTTTTTTATAAACACAAGTGTACAGTGAGTTGCTTTTTCATTTGATTATTTAGCCGGCAAATAGTTAAATGAATGTCGAATTGGAACAAAAGTGAAATCGTTTCTGATACGCGTTGTCAGACTATATGTTTTTCACTTTTCGGAAGATTTTTGTTGAAAGAGTACACAGTAATTCAACTCTAAACATTCATCATTACACTAGTTACATTTTTAGAGTTATTTTTAGAAATTTGGATATAATTTCACTTGTTAATCTTAGTTTGGTTTATTCGGTTACATTTCATCACACAAGTAGCATTTCCTGGTTACATTTTATCCTTTTTCACTTTCCTTTACTTAAAAGCACATTTTTTTCGGTTTGTTTGTTTTAACTTTAGGCGAAGCATTTTTGTACTTGTGATACAATGCTCTTGGTTCCATATGTACACACTGAGTTTGTGTTCATAGTTCATACAACTGAGTTCATAGGTTACACAACTGAGTTCATAGTTCACTGAGTTCATAGTTCATTGAGTTCATAGAAAAAAAACACTTTACACGAGTTCATAGCATTGTCAATTCTTTGTGTACTTCAGGGACCAATTGCACTATCAGTTTTTCTTTCATGACAATACTTAGTTCATAGATTTTTTTCCTTACACATATAAGTCCATAGTTTGTTTTCCTTCTTGTGATTTGTTTTGCATATTAATTCATACCAATTTTTGTTTTGGTAGACACTTTAGTTCATTGGAATATTTTTTTTGTTAGACACATGAGTTCATAGTATGTTTCATTTTTTTACACACATTTGAGTTCATCGTATTACTTTTACACTTTAAGTCAGTGAAATACTTGCTCATACTTTGTTCATTGAGGTACTTAGACTGCTGTGTTCACAAACATACATCTAAGTTGTTGAAATTTTCCTTTTCTTTCACTTACATACACTGTTTTAGTTCATAGTGAAATACTTTTTCTTTGCTTCGTTCATTGAAATACACATTTTTTCTTTGGTTCATAGACTTACACTTAGAATTTAGTTCATTGATATTACAACTTAGTTCATTGTTATTACAATTGAGTTCATTGATATTTTGTTTGGTAAAAAAAAACATACATTATACACAATTGAAAATATTTTGTTTCTAGGTTTCACTGTTACACATTAGGATATTTCTTTTTTGTTCTCATTATACCAGGAACTACTTTTGACCTCACATGATATTCACAAATTTAACATTTATTAAAAAGTTAAGTTTTAACAGATTCTTAATTTTTCCTTTATTATTAGATTTCTTTTACGCCATGACATTTCATGTCACCATCACTTTGCTTCACAACAAAGAATGCCCAGTTTACAGGATGCTACCCCTTCACATGCATTTTCTTTAAATTTCAAACTTATGATGTTTTTATTGTTTTCATCACACTTGTGTTGGTTTTCTACATGGACATAATTACACGTTTTCTTTTAAATTTGGAGATTAAATAAAATCGCTGGTTAAGCTTCACTTAGACAATAAACACGTCTAAGATATTATGTCGTTCTTGTAATAACATAACTTCACAATAACAAAAAAATTTTTTTTTTGTTTATAGCATTAGTAACCTAGTGCAGTTACACTAAATGTTTCAAACATTATCTAAGGTTATACAATACACATACAGTTCATATCCTGCTCGATACATTGCAAGGAATACAAAGTTAGAAGTTACTTTAAAAAAATTGTGGTTGTTATACTTACCCGATCATGTCACCAGTCTCTCCACACACTTGGATTGTCC
The DNA here is from genome assembly GCA_963932465.1 of Maratus speciosus. Taxonomy (NCBI): domain Eukaryota; kingdom Metazoa; phylum Arthropoda; class Arachnida; order Araneae; family Salticidae; genus Maratus; species Maratus speciosus. Next base: position 94,586,533 of record OZ010791.1, read on the forward strand.
TTTTACCTTTGATATGTGAGATATTTATCTCAGTTTTTTTATTATTTTTTGTTAATTTATCCCCTCTGAAGTTTTGTTCCCGTTCAAAATTTTTGCCCTAAAGGTCCAAACTTCATTGTGTAGAGAGACAAAACCTTCGAATTGTTGTTTCAATTCAATAAACATAACTTTTTTTATATGATACATTGACGCATGCTCCTTTGAAGATCAATGTGATCTTTGGGGAGCAGGGACCTAGGTATCACTTGGTGTCTAGGTCTCATAACTCCCTCCCCCCCTAGGGCTGATGTTCTAAACTGATGCCATCACACTTGTTTCTTAACAAGAATAAAGGCTACACCCATTCATAGGCATGCTATATGTATCCCGTTCTTTAGTAGTCCTGTGCGGTGTGCACAAAAACCAATTTTCTACCTTTTACTTTTTATATTACTTCATCTAGCTTTTATTCACAGACATGCATATGTCATTTATTTTCTATTTCATTTTAAAGTAGTATCTGTATCTTTTGTTGCTTGCATTTATATTATTTTATTTTTATTTTGAGAAGATATTATAACAAGTTACTAAAAAAATTTACTTCTCTTATTTTGGTCATGAAAAATGCTGGTACCAGCCTCTTAATCAAATACTAAAAAGCTATTTAAAAAGGATCCTGTTAAATCAAAAAAAATTATTATTTGCACTTTCTTGGTGTCTGTAAAGACTAATGAATACCAAGAAAAGAATAAAAAAAAGGCGCCATTTATCATGACCTGAAAAGTTTTGCTTTATGCAAACATTAAAGAATTGCAAGCACACAGTTATATGTTATATATATATATATGGAGGCTTATCTTTCTTATTATGTTATATCTGTTTTAAATACTTATATGTATGGGGTGGACAAAGTAATCTTCAAATATAAAAAAAACTGTTCTACAAGATTCACAGTTTTTTTTTCTGGTGGTAATGGGTGATATATATAATGACTTTACCGTTATATATTCATTATTCCTCCTTTCCCCTCAGAAAAATCAACTTATAACCTTACTGGGTTATTATAAATTGTCATTATTCTCCCCCCCCCCCCTTCAAATAAAATTAGTTTAAATTTGACATTTTAGAGTTAATTTCCTATGTCTTTATTCATTCTCTTCCCCCCCCCCCCTCTCACTACTGTAAGTTTCGCTTTTACTTTTTAAAGTTCTTTTCAAAAGACATCATTTATCTCGGTTCCTTTTTCTGTCTTTCAAATTCACACGATAGAAAAAGAGCTTAACCGCAGCTATTTTCCATTGAAATAAAGTAAAAGAATAAAATACAAATGAATGTCTTTTCGCTTTGCAGCCGACGATATCTAATGCATATTTTCCCAGCCTCTCAGCTTGCATTAGTATTCAATTCTCACCCTTCTGTTTGTCGGATAAAAGCCATATGCCCCTTGCTGACTAATTCAGCTGTCGTTAAAATCTATAACGAGCATGTAATATCACGTGTTTGCTATTTCTTTAACCACTTTCCCTTACCGCAGGAATGTTAAGATACGTGTAACCATTTAGCCGTGCCATGGCGTAAGTTTGAGTTCTATGTAATACTTCGAGATGCTTCTGATTCCTTTGTCCACGCCACCAATATTCATCGCCAATACAGTACATATGTTTCTATTCATCTCGCCAATGAGTGAGTGATTGTGATGAATATTTTACCACTACTCCCTCTGATCTTGAACGTGACAGACATCAGCTCTCTGCCCTTCGGGGCCGTCCAGCGGGCAGTCTTGTGTTTGACTTCTCCCATCCCACTGTACTCTCATGGCCCTCCTTTTAAAAGTTTCATAATAAAGAAGTAAGTCCTCGAAATCTTCGTGTTGGAGTTTTTTTTTTCATTCATTCACGAATCTGGGAATCTCTCTAATATTCTCCTCTACACTACTTATGAAAAAAAAAAAAAATCTTAATGTTAAAATCCAAATTCATCTATTTTTAGTTTATATTTTTATGCATTATTTTGATGAAAAATTAATTTTCACATGTTTGGGTAATATTGGAATATTTTAGCTTCAATTTATTATTATTTTGTAATTAATTAAAAATACTTTAATAGTGTTCTGTAAAGAGTCAAATAATTTGATTTTTACGAGCAGAATGGGGTGAAGGGGGCATTCATTTGTATTTTTCTGTAGATCAGTGATTTTCTGCTTTTTTTACATTTTGTGATCATTAAAAAGAGATATATTTTAAGATTATATTTTATTACTAATCTTACAGGGTACCAACCATCGCGAAAAAATCAGCAATTTCAGTAATGTGCTCTGAGGCTTAAACTTTCAATCCTTCTCTATCCGCTGTATGAATGTCAGCATTTATGTTAAAAAGAAATAAAATTGCACCATATTTCTCATATCTTCCCTCTTTTTTTTTTTTTTTTTAAACTACTTTTCTCATCATGGTAAATGAACAGTTGAATTCATTAAATCTGCTCCAGTGTTAACCTCAATAACTTTTTAGCTCAGAGGCTATCAAAGCCTCTAACAGATTTTAGATTTGAAGTCGAAAGGGACTGTACTTATATAATGTTATCATTTTATATATGAAATAACTTTATATCAAATTAAATAACACTTAAAAGAAATAGTTACTATTTAAAAGAATTTAATAATAGCTTTTTTTCACATAATGCGTTCAACAGTAATAATGTCTTCTTGCACTTGACTCCGCATGGGGGGGGGGGGGGGGGCAAACGGAACTTCTTATCAACCAAGCAGATGGACAAAATTCTTTCTCTTTTATTTACTAGTAAACACAAAGCATCATTTCAAACGTACTTTGCATACTGTTTCTCTAACAGCGGATTATATATGCATATATATATATGACAGAAGAATAGGAATGCGAAACGTTGGGGTATTCCATATTTTGGAATGAAATAATTTTATAATCATTTAAAGATTTTAATAATAACTTTGTATTCTCATAAATATAGATAACAGACTAAAAAAAGATATCATACAATTTTGATGTAATGACCAATTTACAAATAAAAAAAGTAAATTTTGGTTGGGTGAAAAATGATATTGATATCAAAAGACAAATCCCCCCTCCCCCTGTCGATATCTTATGATATCATGTGCCAGACCCCCTCTCCCCCCTAAAATGATAACGTTATATATGCACAGCCCCAAAGCGGCCGTTGTGTGCCACATGATCCAATCAGAAGTCTCCATGCTGATAGTTTTTCTCTGCTTCAGAAGATTTGGGAATCTGGCAACAGCTTTTGCTCGGACTTTCTCAAAGTGCGGGGGAGTACATTGAACTAGATCATGTGACCACGCTTGCCTCGTGCGAAAATTTCTAATGTGGTGTGTGTTTGGCTCTCTGCTCAAGAAAAGTTGTACTTAAAATGTGTGTTGAAGCAATGGCTACCGTCAAAGTTTGAAAATACTGCAGCATGCCATTTAAAAGTGAGAAATATGAAAAAAATATATTTTTTTCATTTATCTGGCAAAGTTTTTCACGAATTTTGCTAAAAATTTGGCAGAGCAATGAGAATAAATATTTTTACCTATTGAATATAATTTAAAACAAGTATATTAATAAATAAAAGTTTTAGATTTTCTTTATTTAAGACTTGGAAAATAAATGCTATTTATAGAAAATATGAGACTTACAGATTATTAAAATATAATATTATTACTGTTTAATTTAATAAATATTAATAAATGATAGAAATTTGATTTAAATAAGAGATTTTATAGTAAATATTTATTTTATTTATTGCAGGATAAATTTTAGCTTTCAGATAGAAGTTTTGAAGATTAAATATGATAGATTGAGTTGGGATAAATTATTAATTATTATTTCAATTTTTTAAAATGGGAAATGTTGTGTTATATTTTTTATGACACAACATTTTATCAATTGATAATTAAAAATTGTGAATGTGGGTTAGAAAACTTGTTTTTTGTTTCCTTCTTTTTTGTTATGTTTATTCAAAGATTAAGAATGCTCATTTGTGCACAGAAAGGCAATATTACTTTTTTTTTTTTTTCATTGTTTGCACATATCTGTCCTTCATCCTTTTTTTTTAATTATTTGCAGGTTAATGAAGCTGCTAGACTTGCTGATTCTGTTCTTAAAAAGGAAAGTCCGTCTTCGTCTTTTCCTGAAGCTCCATGTGCAATGTCAACATGGCCTAATCTCCAAGACACTCTTCAGTTCGAGAAAGCTGCTGCTTCAATAGTCAAGTCACAGAGACCTCATACAATATCTTCAGGTTATTTTTGTTGGCTTTCTCATAAATTGCATGATGTTTCAAATTAATATAAGTGATTTTATTTAATGTTATTAAAATTAAAATGGTATATTATTAAATATAAACATTTAAGAATGAAATTACTTATGAATTTTTTTGCATAAAAGTGGTATGATTGTATAAAGACATTTAAGATTTACATTGTATAATAGTATAAGTTTTAATAATAAAAATACTTCATTAATAGATTGTTTTTTACATGGATACTTTTTAAGTTATAAATATAAATTCATGTTTGTGCTAAACAGATCTATATGTTCTATATATATACAGATCTATATATTAGAGTAACTGACGATTCTGATTTCAAAATTTTTATCACATACTAACTGACCTGCATTGCCAGAGCTCATGATAATAACCTTACCGTAAAATCACGTTAATCTGCCCCTTCTGGTCAAACACCGCCCTCCTCCCCACTTTGTAAACAAATTAGAAAAAAAAAAATCCTGAGAAGCGTCCCCTCCTCCCAAAAAAATTCCATCCCACACATCAAGATCAATACCAAGTATTTTATCTCTGAGTGGTTTTTTTTGTTTGTTTGTTTGTTTTGTTTCTTTTCTTGTCTGCATGAGAAAGGCGTGCTGATTCTAAACATGATATCACCAATCAGAGGGGCTGCCGGTTGACCTAGATTTAGAAACAGTATTTCCACTCCGAACAGCATTGTCAGGTATTTTTTTTTCGCACAGTTTACAAATAATGTGTACATACACAAGAGTAAGTAACATAAACAAAATGCAACTGTTTCCAGTCTGAAAAAGCTATGTAATCAGACATTAGTTTTGCTGTTTATTTACCCCCATGGACATATGAAGGTAATAAAAATATCGATCCAAGTATTTTACAATTTTTCATTGCATCTTGGGGGTGGGGGAGGGAGATTAATGGGATTTTATGGTAAATATACCTAAAATCAATGTTTACTGTTTTTATATTTTTAAACAAAAATCTTTTCACTTGTACCTGATGTCAGTACCTAATTGCCTTCGGCAGTGTACACCCTTGAATTTGGATGGTTTTATATTTTTAATTAAAATCTATCCAAGTGAACTTAGCATTGGTAGACCCTTACTGCCTCCAGCAGTACACACTGGACATGCTATGTATGCTCTTTTTTGGTTGCAAATGAACCTTAAATTTGTATGATTTTATATTTATTAAACCAAGATCTTTCTAAACGATTTAATAACGCCCCTTTATAGTAATAACACATTTAATTTCTGACATTTACATACATTAGGCTTTCATTTTTGTTCAAAAGTTCTTGTGAAAATCTAAATAATATGAAATGTGCACCGGCGCCTTTCTCTTTTAAAATTCAAAATGATATCTTCCAGTATTGACAACTAGTGTTGAATTTCCCCCATACATGCTCAAAAATTAAAACCTCTTCAAAAATTTTCAAAAACACAATTCTCTTAAAGTGGGAAACAATATCTTCAAAAGCATTGAGAGGGATAAAAAAAAAAAAAAAAAAAAAAAAAAAATGGTGAATCCATGAAATGATTCAAGAAAATAGTCATTATTCATAGAAAATAGTCATTAATATTTGCTATTTCAATAGTTTATTGAAATAATAAATATTAATATTTTTAATGCAAAGATATTGTTAAAACGAAAAAATATCATGAATAAGTAGGGTTTTTGTATTTCTGCCTGGGAAAAGGAGGTGATATTTTAAAACTAGAGAAAATAACGAAAATGCAAAAATAAACATGAAATGGTCTACAAGATTTTTTTTTTTTTTTTTTTTTAATATTAATATTTTTCTAAACCAAAGATAAGATAATGCTAGAACCGAAAAAGTATGCTGAAGAAGTGGGTATTTTTATATTTCTGTCCGAGAAACCGGGATGGCTGTTTCAAGATGCAGAAAAAATGCAAAATGTAAAAAGGAATTGGAAAAACATGACACAACAAGAAAGATCATGCATAGATTATAAAATGCTATTATGAAAATGTCGTTATGATTGTCTTCAGTTTCATTTCATTCAACTTGATACAACAACTGTATCTCTGCAATTAATGTTAGCTCCCACTGAAGTCTCTGGTATTGCAGAGTACTTTACTCGATAGTTATAAATTAGTACTTATTATAAACTTGTCTTGATGAGAAAATCTCCTGACTTCATCACAGATAACATGCATTATTCTTGATTGTTTGGCTCCTAAGGATCCCAAAAGTTTTATTTCTGAAATTTTATAATTAAGTGCTTGGCACTAAACTCTTTTCTCAAAGTCACCATGTTTGTCACCAGTTCAACTTCTATGCTGTCTATATATGCTTATTATTCATATATATCTGTAAAACTACTTTTACAGCAACAATGGTGCATGGGGAAGAAAGCTATTTTTTGCATTTTATATCAAAAATAAAGTTTTGTTCAGTTAAAAAAATTACACTCTGAAAACCATATCAATCACTAGGTAACTCATATATCATAATATATGAAAATACTTTTGCATGATGATATATAATAAGGATGTTTTAGTCGCATGCAATGGTATTCTAAAATTTATTTCAGCTCAAAAGTGTGTTACATGATTGAAAACCCATTTCTTGCAGTTAATAACAATTAAAAGTAATGTACCCGAATATTTTGTGTGCTGTAAAAGAAGTTGTATTTCAAGCATAATTTTCAATAGGAGTTGTGCTACAGCCTAACCTCAGTTACAGAAACTTAAAATTCAGCTCAAATAATTTAAACAAATATACTTTAATCAAATTCTTTTGTCAACTATGTTTCGTCTATTTTGGAAAATTTTATAAAGGAAAATAGCAAAAATTTACTTGCCATTTACATGGCTGTTTTAAGAATTTAAGATCAAAGTTAAATTTACAGTTAAAAATTAATATTCAAATAGAATAGAATTGAAAAACACTGTACACCATTTTCTCTACAAAAAAGCGTATATGAAATAAAGTTTTACTAAAATTAAAATACTTTATTTAGAAAAAAAAAAAAAGTAAATACATTGATACCTCGACTACTAAATGTTTCGACTAAGAAAAATTTTCTTCACTGTTTTCTGATTCAGCTAATGAAAATGGATTTAGTTAAAAAATGTTTTATTGGATGTGCATGCTAACAAAATGTAGCCACATTGCATTTTAATTAGACAGAAATCATTAATTGATGGAAATTTGGCTAATGAATGTGATTCCAGATAAATTATCTTCATCAGCCAAGATATCATTGTATTGCAAGTTCGCTGTGCTCAATGTGGTAAATAAGCAAGTCTGCAAAAGCTTTAGAATGATGTATGTAATGACGACATAGTATGTAAGAAAGCTTTAGAAATTTGTGTCATTCTCATATTGCAAATTTTATACTTTTAAGAAAAGATATTGTTACTAATTGAATAACTTTATTTATACTTTAAAAAATTATTTACAGCTTATGAAAGACATAATCGTCCAGTTTTAACATCTCATACGTTCCGGCCTCTGAATGGGATTGATTCCAATTCTTCAGTTCCGCCCGAACCTCCATATTCTCCTGATTATCCACCTGATGATTACCCAGATGATATTAGTGAAGAAGCTACACCAACTCATAAAATATACCCACCACCACTGCCTTTACGGTATTTATTACATTTGGTTGCAAACTTTTAAACAATCAAGTAAACACTTTATGTATAGTTTCATTGAAGCTCTAAAGATATCAGAATTACTTTGTTTCTTACCTTCCTTTTATTTATAATTTTTACAAATCCTAAATTTATAATTTGTTGCATGTAGCATTCTTTAACCTTTTACATCCCAAATTATGAATTTAAAAGCTATCTCCTTGAAACTTTTTTTCCTTGCATTACTATGATACATTAGAAGATATGTGCACTAAAAATAAAAGATTTATTTTTTTTTTCCTTTTTTTTTTTTTTCCTTTTTTTTTTGTTAATTATGGCTAAGTCCTTCATGTGGTACTTCAAAGTACCATTGGTTCATAATAGACCAGGAGCTGGCAGCACAGACAATCGCCTCATCGAGTTCACGGATGAAATTCTAGGATTAGTTAAAACTTGATTTGCATATTAAAATGCAGTCAGTCTGCCAAGTCATATCTTGGTGGAAAGCACCTGAAAACCAAATTTTAGCGGCTGACTCATAGGTTTACCATTGTGTTTTCCTGCACCAAAAGATATGAAAACATGGAGGACTGGGAGCAGGAAAACACAATGGTAAACCTACAAGTCAGGCGCTAAAATCGAGTTTTCAGGTGTTTTCCACCAAGATATGACTTGGCAGACCAATTGCGTTTTAATATGTGAATCAAGATTTAACTAATCTTAGAATTTCATCCGTGAACTCGATGAGGTGATTGTCTGTGCTGCCGGCTCTTGGTCTATAACGCTTGGACGAAAATCGAGACTTAGAAAAAAAACCCAATATCCTATTTTTTCTAATTATTTTAATTCAACTTAGTATGCATATATCTAGTGTATATACATCTACAATGTATATAAGACTAGGTGATGATGTTGTTGGTGCATCATCAGTGAGCATTTCAACATCAGAATAATATTCTACAGTTGTAACATTGTCGTTCAATGGAAAGCATATCTGAAAGAAATTTTAAACTTCTAGTTGTGGAAAACTCAAAAAATTCATAAAAATGCTACAAGATATTTTTAGATTTTAGGTAGATTTCGTAAGAAATACTACCTATTGCAGCCGTTACCATGGTGCGACTTTTTAAAAATTCCTTCATAACTTTTCATTACATGACCCCAGGAACCCAAAACCACCCCCACCTAAAAAGTTTATATATATATATATATGTATGTATGTATGTATGTACTAAATTTTGTCCGCACGATAAAAGTCGCAATTATGCACGGAACGTCTTCAAACTCGCTAACAACTTTAAGATGGCTAATTTCTCGGCGGGGATTGAAAATGAGCAAAATCGGTCCAAGGGAATGGGAATTGGGAAGGTTAAAAATTTTGAATACCGTCTTAACATGATTCTGATAAAACCAGCTTTTACGCAACAATGGCAGGAAAAAATGAATATTTTTCGTTATAGCTGTTGCCAACAATTAAAAAAAAAGCAATAAAATTCTCACCACAACAATTGCTTTTCTAATGCAATGTTTTCACGTGAAAAATTAAATTAGATAAACAGTTTGACGAATTGAAAACAAATTGAATATTACGTCATGAGTTTTCTAGAGCAAGATTTCTGCATGAAAATTCAAAATGAAATAAATAGTTTGACGAATTGAAAACAAATTGAATATTACGTCATAAGTTTTCTAGAGCAAGATTTTTGCATGAAAATTCAAAATGAAATAAATAGTTTGACAAATTAAAAAATATATATATATTGTGTCATATTGAAATAATAATGGACCACAGCAGGTGAATATGTAACGTCATGTGAGTTTGAAGAAACGTATTAAAACATGATAAAAACCCGAGTATGGAAATATTAACATATTTTAACACTTTGATGTTCTCTGAATTTAATTTAGCAATTTTTAAACCTATTCCATATACATGCGTGTGTGTATTTGTGTATATTAGAATTTTCACAAAATGTTTAGAGCGAAGGAACTGGGTTTATCATTAATCTTGATTTAAGTTTTGTTGGTGAATTTAGTACTTAACTTCGAAATCTACCTCCGCCTGTAGGCCCAAGCCGGCAGGGATTTTTTTTTTCTCTAATTTGTAATTTTTTTCCATTTTGTTTTATAAAAATACAATATTTTTTTCTAAAGATAAAACTAACATATTTTTTGCTTTATTATTCAACAATGCCATACATAAATCATGTAATATATTCCTCAACATTATATCGAAATCCACCTGTTTAGCACACACTCATTCCTAGTAAATACCATATGTTTTTATGCAGCATATGTATTCAAACGATAAAAATCGTGTTCAGCATAATCCTGACGGTACTCCAAAGTGTGCCGCTTTGAAAAGTGCTTCATAAAGTAAACGAACTGAAAAAAATTTTTTTTTTTTTTTTAGCACATCATATTGTCAAGTGATCTATTTAAAACAAGAAAAAGAATACGATAGCCTTTTAAATAATTGAGTAAACACTTTATGTATAGTTTTATTGAAGCTTTAAAGTTATCAAAATTACTTTGTTTCCCACCTTCCTTTTATTTATAATTTTTACAAATCATAAATTTATGCAATTTATAATTTGTTGAACTTAGCATTCTTTAACCCTTCATATCCCAAATTATGATTTTAAAAACTATCTCCTCGAAACTTTTTTCCTTGCATTAATTACTATGATACATTAAAAGATATAAGCACTAAAAGTAAAAGATTTAATACTGTTTTTTTTTTTTTTTTGTTATTTTTGGCTAATTGCTTGATGTGGTACTTCAAAGTACCATTGATTCATAATGCTTGGACAAAAATAAAAGCTATATCCAATTTTTTCTTATTATTTTAATTAGACTTAGTATGCATAGATCTAGTGTATATATAGCTATGATGTATATATGAATAGATGATGATGTCATCATCAGTGTGCATCATCATGGTGCATCATCAGTGAGCATTTCACCATCAGAAGAATATTCTACAGTTGTAATGCCATTGTCTGATGGAAAGCATATCTGAAAGAAATTTCCAAACTTTGCTTTATTATTCCTCAGTGCCATATATAAATCATGCAATATATTCCCCAACAACATTATATCGAAATCCACCTGTCTGGCGCACACTCATTCCTAGTAAATATACAGTAAAATTCATTTAACACGAAAACGCTCAACATGAAAAATCGGTTAACACAAATGATATAGCGGCCTGAACAGTATACTATGCAATTTAATACAATTTTTTTTCTTTTAACACGAAACAAAAATTGCTTAACACGAAAAAAACATCGCTTTCGATCTAGTTAGTTTGAGTTAAAATTGGTGAATTTTGCATTAAAACCACTGAATTTTGGGTGAAAATCAGTGAATTTTGTGGGTTTTTTTTTTTTATATATATATATATATATAAATTAGTTTATGTTTTATGAGCACAATGGCTAAGAAATTGGTGCAAAAACAAACTGCTATTTCGTCAAGCTGCCTAATGCAGTTGATGAAAAAGAAGGACGAAAACAGAAATCTGCAAAGAGTTTGGCATTGCCAATTCTACTTTATCAACAATAATAAAAAAGAGGAATCCCATTACGTTAATGTTTGAGCGCAGTATGCTTAAGCCAGGGAGAAAGCATATGAGAACCGCTAAGCATGAAGATTTAGAGACAACTTTGCTTATTTGATTCAGACAAACTAGATCTCCGAATGCGGAAAAAGATATCTGATTTTTTTCCCAAAAAATATTTTTTTTTTACCTGCTTTTTATCCTAATGGATGCAACCTACTAGTAGTTTAACTGGAAATCGAAATAAAGTTTGACGACGTTGAAAATATTTGTGAGTGTTGTCCTTTTTTTTTTACGAATCTTTTAAAGCGAAATTCTTTTAACACGAAAAAAAATCTTGGCCCCATTAATTTCATGTTAAACATATTTCACTGTATATGTTTTTATTCAGCATATGTATTCAAACGATAAAAATCGTGTTCAACATAATCCTGATGGTAATCCAAAGTACTGCTTTGAAAAGTGCTTCATAAAGTAAACAAACTGAAAAAAAAAAATATTTTTTTTTAGCATATCATATTGTTAAATGATCTATTTAAAACAAGAAAAAAAATGTGATAGCCTTACCTTTAAAATTTTCTGATTTTAGAGCTGACGAATTACAAAAAATAGCCCCTAACATTCCACCTAAACCTAGAATTTTTGCTAGAAGAGTTGAAATGTCTGATTGCCAAGCATCCTCATTGAAAAGTAAGATATTCTTTTTAATGTTTGTATATATGTATTTATATTAAAAATAATAATTATTATTGTTTACTATATTAACTACTTCATTATTTTTTTAGGTAGTAATCCTATCTATGTAAACTTGGGTGATATTGGGAGTGCCTCTAACAAATCTGACAATAATCATCCGGAAAATTCAGCTAAGGTAATTATAAGACAATTAGGGGTTGGGGGTGGGGGGCTCAAATGCAATGCATCTGAATTTGTTATATAATATAATTGAGGTTATTAAAAAATTTTAACCTATAAATAAATGTTTTATGTTTGCCTTCTAAATGTTAGTCATATTATAATTTTCAGTAATTTATAATCAGCGATATAGACTTCTTAATGTTAGTTTTTATTCATATTATAATTTTCAGTAATTTATAATTAGCGATATAGGATACTACTTACCTTAAGCGATATAAAGTTAATAGAAGTGCAGCTTAGGTTGTAGTTAGGTGTAGAGTTTTTTTTTTTTTTTAAGGCTAAAAAGGAACGATATAGCAAGAGATTACTTCATTTTATTTATTTATTTAATTTTTGCCATTACCATAGAATAATGAAAGAAAATAAAAATATACATGCAAAGGATAAGTTTTGGGATTTTTTAACATCAAATTTTATTCATTAAATTCCCAGTTCCTAATGCTGTTTAAATTTAAAACTATTTTAATGTTCACTAATTTCAATTTGAATAAATTTAAATGCTTTGTTTTGTAATTGTTTAATAAGCTCCCTTTAAATTTTAAATGTAGCTTTTTCTGTTTGGTTTCATGAAAGTTGTGTTTACAGTAGAAGATCTTTATAATGCAAACCTAAAAACACAAGGTTGTGCGTTACATAGAATTTTGCGTTATATGGATCACATCATTAAATTCACCTTGTAAACATGGCCAAATATGTCTGAAACACATTAAAATACATTAGAATATCTTTATACTGCATTCCTTGTTACCAAGAGTTATACAAATTATAAATTTTTGCATAATATAAGTCAGACATTGTTAAATTTACTTTATAAACATGATCCAAATATAACTGACACAAACATCCCTTATATTAGACATTTTCAAAGATGTTTATTGTAATAATAGCATTTTTTCAGTAAAAAGGTCTTAAATTAGAAGATAAAGTTGAACTAATGTATCAAATTTAGTCCTCTAGAGAGTAGCAATATTTTTCAATGTGAAAGTGCAGGTGCTTTTTAACTGCAAAAATCATTGTTTACATCTGAGAAGTTGTGCGTTATATGGAGAATTGCGTTATAAAGATCTTCTACTGTATTTATTTATTTTTATTTATTTTATTTTTATTTATTTATTTATTTTTTTTTTTGTATCAGGCATCATTCCAGAAAAATTTAGCTGCCACCTTAGCTCAAAATGCTCTTCAGCAGAAATTGAAAGAAACTACTCCTGTCTCAGAACAAAGTTTGTATCATGAGTTTCCATATATATTCTTTTCTAGATACTGTTTTTTATTTTCTGTAATATTTTTTTTCTTTTAATTAAATATCATTTTAAATTGACAGCATTTGTCTTTCATTGATCTTAAAGAAGAATGCTTTTTAAGAGGTAGTACGTACTTTATAACTAGGGGAAAAAAAAAAAAAAAAAAAAAAAAAAAAAAAAAAACATTATTATCACCAAAACTTAATAATTTGTAGCTGGCTGGTTTTGGTAGCATTTAGCATAACGTCATCAGTGCAAAGAATGGTGGAATTTCCTTTGCATTGATGAGGGTATACTGAATGCTACATGTAAGGTAATCTCAGAGTTATATGTTAAGTACAAGAGTGCAGATAAAATATTTGAATTAATGTATGATAATTATTAAGAAAATAAATTAATTAAATTTGGAAAATACAGTACTCAAAATGTATCTCCAACATTACCATGTGATCGTATCGTCAAGTTAACAGTGTATTATTAAAATGGCAACTATGTAAAAAATTAATTATTATCGTTATTCAGTTTAATTAGTTTCATAATGTTTAAAATGGTGATTATAGTACATGAGATGGTATGTTTCAAGTTCCCAATATTAACTTTCTGTCTGCTGAAAAGAAATAAACTGAAGTAAAATAACTCACACAAAACTGCAGAAAAAATAATTAATCCAAAATTTATAGCACAACAATACTTTATTAAGCAGCACAACAATATATTTATTATTTAAACTAAATATAAAACATTAGACATACTTCCATACATTTAAAATATATACATAAAAACATTTAATTAAAATCAAAATCATGCAAAGTAAATGTTTCGCTATGTCATCACATAGCCTCATCAGTACTAACATCAACCACAACAACAAAACTTAGAACAAACACTGGACTCAGTCAAAGTTAAAGTTTTTCTTTTAGAAACAAGAAATATTCATTGGGAATCAAACCTGATTCGTTCAAGGTATATAGATATAGTTTAGTGACCCATCCCTCCATGAAAATAGAGATAAGGAGCATATCGGCACATTTGTAAATGGCAAATCAAATTCCAGATTAGTCCAACATCCTTTTGACACAGACCATACCCCATCTTTCGCTGATTCGTTAATTTTGAAAAACAACCGCAAAGATTACCTTTGCAGTCTTTTCATGGAGGGATGGTTCACTAAGCTGTATCCATATACCTTGAATGAATTTCGATTCTTAATGAACATTTCTTGTTTCTAAAAGGAAGACTTTAACTTTGAGTGAGTCCAGTGTATGTTCAATGTTTTGTTGTTGTGGTTGATGTTAGTACTGATGAGGCTATGCGATGCCATAGCGAAACATTTACTTTGCATGATTTTAATTCAATGTTTTTATGTATATATTTCAAATTTAACTAGATAGTGCCCGTCTAGATTTGACAGTAAATAACTTAAGGGGGCTGGTCACTCAGCATCTGAATTCTCCTCCGTAATGTTAAGTCTATGGACTTTTGATGCATTCGTATATTTAAAATATCTTCTCGGGATCTTGATGTTTTTAGCTTCTTTTTTCTGTGTACTTTTCTTAAAGATGTCTCTTTTTTGCTTAGTTTTCAAACTATTTCTAAAATCTATGCTTAATTTATTTTATTGCTTTTATTCTGTGTGTTAAAAGTGGGCGAATTGTGAGTAAGATTTTAACACTTCCTATAAAATTAAATCTACACTTTAGAAATACTTTGAGAACCAAGAAAAAAAGAAACATCTTATAGGAAGTGTACACAAAAAATAGAAGTTGAGAATATTAATTTCACAAGGAGATATTTTAAATATACGAATGTATCTAATGCCATAGACTTTACTTTAGTAAGGGGAAATCAGAAACTGAGTGACCAGCCCCCTTAAATGTTTCATTAGAAAAATTCTTGAATTTTTAATTAGTTGCTTTTAAATTAATTATTGAAATCGTGACAAATTTCTATGTTGCATAAGTGATTCCCATTTCTTTAAGGCGATAGAGGGTGCTGTCAGTCTAACCTATTCAATGAAGTGAAAGAATTTTAAGTTTATAATTTACAACCAATTATGCTTGCTTTTTATCAGAAATTTACCTAAAATTACTGGGTAAAGGCATTTATTTTTGCTTACTACGATATTTTTTTTTTCCTTCTTTTTTTTTTTTAACAAAATAACAATATTTATTTTTATTTATTTATTTTAAACTGCACAATCATTAAAAGCTGCCATGAATTTTACTTTTATCAGTCTCATTCTCTAAAACCTAAATTTGAAACTTGATGCAGCTAACGATTTATAATATAAATTTTTTTACTTGAATTTTATTTCACATTTTTATTTATTTTTTAAATATTAAACCATGGATATCAAGGTAATTTCTTTTATAATTCTTATATGAATATTTTTTTCTTTCTTTCAGTTTTCTTTTTTACAGAAAAGAATGGCAAACTTTTCTTTCTGCCACACACATATATATATATATTCTTGATAATGGTCAGAAAATATAACAAAAATTGCAGATCAGCTCAATTTATTTAATTTAAAATTATATGCAAAATATTTTAAATAAAAAATTACTTTTTTTTAAAAAATATTGTTGTGTATTAAATTTTATTTAAATATAAAGCATTCAAATAATAATAATAACAAAATAAAAATCATTCAACTTCTGCTAATAAAACATGTCATTATTGAAGAGAATCATCGGCAAAAATATTCCAGAAATAATTTTGCCAGGCATTGGGCTTGAACCCACATCCTCTACAAAAATTCAGAGCTTTAAACTGCTGCTTCTGACCGTTGCGCTAGCAGGGACTCGCTCAACATTCCTCTAAATTAAAGAGGTTCGAAAAAGAGTTGATGCATGCACAAATGTGTCAATGTTGGTCTTACTGATTGTGATCTTACAGAATTCCCTTTATGTTTTAATATATATGATTGCTTTTTAAGTGTATTCAAGTCTGTCTAATGTTTTATATTTAATTTAAATAATATTTTAATTCAGATGTTAAAATGTATGTGTATCTTAAGAATACATTTATTTCCGATGAACTTTGCCCAGCACACCCTATTAATTTAATAACTCACAGAATTGAAACTATTTTCACATTAATGACAGACAGTAAATATAAATATTATACATATAGAACTGAGGAAATATCATTGAAAAAATTATAGTATAAAAAATATTTTTGATTGTCGTTATAGTGCAGAGATGAAAATGAATTATTGTTCCTAAATTTAAATTATATCTTTTAAAAGATGCAAAAAAATACAATGAATGCTTTTATACACATTGTAGGATGATGAATAGATTATTTAATAGCACATAAATTTACCGAGTTAATATTTACTTTGATGTATGTAGACAAAGTTTGCTAGTGGCACAAAATTTTGATGATCAAAATACAGATAATTTTCATGACGATCATTATAGAAATCTACTGGGATGTTTAATATCTAGATATTGCTTAAGTGGAAGCTTCCAAAGTAGATTTATCGAAGGCTTGCGCAATGATTGCTTCTAAACATTCAGGCGAGACAGTATTATAATAAAATGTCTAACTGGATCAGTTTCTTATGGCAAATTTCTTGCTGATCAGTGAGACCTGAGTATGATAAAATGGCTAACGGCAAATTTCTCAAAAGTCGACACAAAGATTGCTTCTAAATATATATTCAGGTGAGACCGAAGTATGGTAAAAAGGTTAACTGGATCATCTTCTGTCAGTAAATTTCTCGCAGGTTGGCACAAAGATTACTTTTAAACAATCAGAAGGAACCGAAGTAACATTACATCCACCTCATGGATATGCTGTACAATGAAAAAAGCCTGTTTTTCTAGATGTAGAGGAGGGCACAAGACTCCCTCATGAACGACTTTGCTCATTGAACACTTTTTTTAGTCACTAAAATGGTCTGTAAATTAGATTTTAATATGTATTGTTAGTTTGAACATTGAGTACGTTTCTATTATGTATTTTTTCTTTCTTTAGATATACATATTGCTACTTGTGTGCCATCAACTACTGATGAAGGAGCATGTGGGGGTCGTGCTCCTGCTCCACCAGTGAGACGTTCATCTGCTCCTCGCCAACCACCAAGTGTTCCACCACACAGGAACTCTAGAAATCTAGAAGGAGCTACTACTTCTAAAGATGGTACATCATGGAATGTATTTAATGAGTCAGGTGATGCTGAAGATGCACACGCACAATTAATGAGAGCTCTCAATGCTCGCTTAGATGCTTTGCAGAAAGATGCTGATGAAGAAATGACTGTACCAGACAGATTACCACCTCCTCCTCCTCCACTTGAAGAAGCAGTTCTTGAAATTCCTCTTAGACAGAATGCTTTTCAGACTGCTCCCACAAAGAAACTTCCCCGTACTCCTGACAAAAATAGCTTACTGTCCGACTTAGAATTGAAGTTCAGTCGTCTAGATCGTGGGAAAGATCGAAAGATTGAATCTTCAAAATTTAATACTGCACCAAGACCTCTGGAAACAAAAGCCCAGCGCAGAATCTCACAGCCTACATTCAGTGAGCTTCTGGATCAGTTTCCTCGCAATAAAAATTCTGTTGAAGAAGTTGTACCCAACAAAAGGTTGCCTCCAGCTCCTGATCGCAGAAGCTCATTGGACTTAGAACATGTCAAGACCCACCGTGGTCTTCCATTTGATTCAAATTCTGCCAAAGTTAGCAATGTGAATAGAATGGATGCTGCATCTCGAGTACAAAAGTGGCTTGCTAAAAGGGGATCTGTGGATGTGTCCCAATGCCATGCAGATCTGCTTGGTGAAATACGGGAAGGTGTCAGTTTGAGAAAAGCAAGTAGTGATGATCGATCTGCTCCAGTATTGCGTAGCTCAAGATCACTGAGGCAGCCTAAGTAATACAAACTGTGGTCTAAATAAGATGCAACTCTTTTGATGATTTGGAGAATAAGGGAAAGCTCTTCAGCATTGTAAACAATGGTTAGATTTTGAAGATAAGATTGTGTAGATATAGTTTATGCTTAAAGTATATAATTTAGTGTTGTGCGTGGGTTTTTCCATTCTCAAGGCATTCCATTCAAAATGCTAGTTGTTAAAGTCTTAACTTGCGAAATGTACATTTTTATAAAATTCTTATGTATTATGCAAGTTTCGGATTACTGAATGGATAATTTGAATTTAAAGTATGTACTTAAAAACAGTTTTTCTTTTTAAAGCCGAGATGTATTGATAGACCTGTAATTCTGTTTTATTTCATTCAGTACAAAATCATGGTGAAAGGATTAAATTTATATTTTTGTAATAGCATTTACAAATTTTGTATTTAAAAATATCATATAATATTCCAATTGTTTTCTGTGATTGTAAAAGAGTTGTGATTTATTAACATTAAATGGTTATGCTAGGAATGCATTGAATAGTGATTGTAATCAAATATTTAGCACACAGGTTAACCAAATACTGCATATTCAGTTGAATACTCCTATATTTCAGATTTTAAAGCTATTAAAAAATAAGTTTTAAAACAATTTTAGATAATATTTGACAAATATGCTTCATTTTTTATAAACAAGACATTTTTACAAGTAAACTTTACTTAAAATAATACTTAATGTAAGAAAAAATCTGTGCTTTAGTTATTATTTAAAAGGGCAGGTTTAAAACTTTTTTAATTAATAAAGCTTTAAACATGATGGCTTCTTCTGTGAATTGAAAAAAAATAATAAAAGTTTCTTATTCTAAAATTCTAAGAGAAATTTTGAAGGAATTAGAAGAAAGACTTTACAGCTGTAAAGTATAAGCAAATAAAATACCATTTTTAACACCACAACTTATTAACTTATAGTAGACTATTTTCAGTAGCATTCAGTGTACCGTCTTCAGTGCAAAGAATGACGGAATTTTGCTCTTTTATATGGAGGTGGAACGGATTGGAGAAATAGGTTTATTAACCATTAGAATTATGGGAACAGACAATAGGAAAAACTGGTATTGTGAAAAATTGCTAGTAAAAATTAAGAGGTTTTATGTAATTGTATTTCTAACAATCTGATAATGGGAGAATAGCGAAGTCTCAATTAACAATATCATTGTAATTTTTATAGATATATCTGGAAGCATTCCACATCTATACATCCTATCAAAAATACAGGATGTGTTCATACAAGTCAAACTTAAATTTTCCCTCACAACTTTAACAATAATGAATATATTTCAGCAAGAATTTCATCAGTTTAACTTTCCTTGTTACATAATGTATGACATCATTGAAAGTCACTGAGTTTTGGTCAGTGACACAATATATCTACAGTCAGCTGCATTCTGAACAAAGGAATGTCTAGCTCAGTGTTGTTTGGATATGAACGGTGATAATTTCCAGCTCTTCTTATCATATCATATTTCACTGAAATAGAGGTAAGTCTGTTGAAAATATTGTTACAATATCATCATTATTGTTAAAGTAACAAAGAAAAATCAAAGTTTAACATGAAGTGGGATACACTATATTTTTGAATGAATAAGTGAATTGCAATCCTGGTTTCCAATACAAAAAATGTTTTCTCGATTCCTAGTATTGTCCCTGAAAGTTTGTTCCATTTTGTTTAGAAACGCCCTGTTTGTGATAAAGCAAGAGACAGATTATTACCAGACAATATTCAGGAACTTGCATCTGTACATCATTAATTCCTGTGATGGTCATGATTAATAGTAAATTTTCTAAGTTTCACTTTTCAAACAGAGCAGACCAAATATTTTGGTATTCGGCGTAATCAGATATTTGGTAATATGGCTCAGTAGGTTGTATATCTTGTATTCAGTGCATCCCTAGTTTTTGCAAGGTATCCAGAATTTTTCTTTGAACAATATAATTTTATTACTTTCTTAAATTAGTAATTGCATTTAATTTAAAAATTATATATCATAACAGAATATTAAATTTCATTTTTGTTTTGTTCTTTTCTTTCTTTCTTTCTTATATGCCTTTTTTTAAATGTAAACTGCAGAATATTTCTATACCTAATACTTTTTTATCTTAATTTGTATTGGTTTATTTCTCAATTTTTCTGTGATAATGTTTGTTTTTATTATCATGTTTTTTAAGAAAAGTATATATATATATTTTTTTTTTCATATTATTCTTAACAATAAATTCATGTTAATGTCAGTTTTATCTCTTCTATTTATTTTGTTTCATTTTTCTTGGAAATTTCTTTATTTTATTAGGTGTTTCTCTTTATTATATTTACTTACATAAATATAAATATCCATATGCAATTAATTTTCTTTTATGTTTGTCCTTTTTATAAACCCATGTGTCTACTTTTGCTTTAAATAATATTTTTTTTTTTTTTTTTTTTTTTTTTTTTAGTTTTTCTTGAATAATAGTTTAAATTTGATTATTATTTTACAAATAAAATTATGCATTACAATTTGAATGCTTAAAATATCTCTGCTATTTCTGTTTAAAATGTTTTTTAGACGGATTGACTTTATATAATCTTAATCTTATGAAAATATTATGCTTGCTTTCATATTAAAAAATATTATTCTATGCTCATTTCTTTTTTCTTTAAATTTTCTTTTCTAAAAAATTTAAAGCAATTTTTATTATAATAGATACTTGATTATAGTTCATTTTATTTATATTTAAATATTTGCAGTTATTTTCTATAAAACAACTGAATTTAAAATGATTAATAGCATTCCATTTTAAAAAGATTCTTATAAAAATAATAAGATATTTTTCTTACTATATTTCTTCTGTTGCAGCTCATTGTTCTGAATTGTCATTATTTCTTCAAATTTTATGCTCAATTAAAGGATTTTTATGAATTTCCTGTAATTTTTTTTTTATTAAATGGTTTCTGAAACAAGAATGTTTGTTAATATATATATATATATATATATATATATATATATATATATATATATATCCCTAGCTACCAAAATAATAATCATTATTATTATTAAATAAATAAATAGTATTGTGCATTTTTAAAAAGCTAGGTGCAATTTGGCCTTAAGAAAATGAGACTTGTTGATATAAACAGCTATGAAAACAACTTTTATGTTTATTTATATATATATTTTATAATGTCTTTAAAAAAAAACACATAATAAAGAGAGGTAAACAAAAACTGAAGCATAGCCTACCTTTTCTCCTTTTTTTCAGTGTTCCAGATCCTTAACTTTAAAAAAGTCTGTAATATTAGTTTGTACAGGTTTCTTATAAAAACTAACTGTTCATAAAATTTTCGCACTTTTGTAAGTATCCGAACAATTTATCTGTAATATTTTCTTGAAACTGGAGTCCCCTTCGTATTATATCGAAGACTTGCCCCCACGGTCAGTGCCAGAGTGATGATGGCAAGTGTTTATCTTAGTGTGAAAAAAATTGTTTTGTTTAGCACCAAAAAAATTAAAAAGGATTAAATAAATAAATAAATAAATTCATTTTTGTACAATCCGCTGAAATAAATTCATTCCATCACAACGCTAATCTCTCTGTTTGAATGCTGTACACGCATAAAAATGGAATAAACTTCACTATATAGAGTATATTTTTCATAATATGGAGATTAATTTACATCTCAATAGTGTCCAAAGCCAAGGTTCAGCAGAAAATAGTCGTTAAGTAGAAATCTTCACTAAAGGAAAGTTCCACTGTATTTAAAAAATCAATTAAAAGTTATAGATGAATATTTATAATTCTCTGATCAGTACCCTTTAATTTTATACCCATCTCTGTAGGATTTCTACAAAAAAATCCCATAGAACATTTTTTTACATCTAGTACAGGGTTGGCGAACCTTTTTGTTGCCGCGTGCCAAATTTGGTCAAAAATTATTTTACATGATCATGACGTGCCAACTAAAAAACAAATTTAGTAGGTGGAAAAATAATGGATATAAATTACTTAAACATGTCTATTAGGATTTTAAAAATATGAGTAACATAGATATTACACAATAATAATTATGGAAACAAATGTATTTTAGAATTTAATTTAAAAAAATTAATATGCTGTAATTTATGTTGTTTCGTCTTAATATCAGGTTAGTTTTCATGCAAATTCAACCGGATTTATCAGACAATTGCTTATACAGTTTGAGTTTTCATATTATTCATTTTTGAAAACAGTGACTCGAAAGCATAGATAGTCAGAAAAATTGTTAAAATGGAAAACGCCAGTTTCTTTGAATAGCTCTGAAATAAATTCAAAATTGCCATTACTTTACCATCCAGATTTAGTAATGTTTAAATAGTTTTCCAATATCGTCTTTGTTTGAAAAAATTTTGAGACCATAATTAATTAGATTGGAATATAATATGCCGCAATTAAACATTTTCAATTTCCATTTAATCGAATTTAGAAAAGATCAGTCACGATTTTGTGTAATCTCACTATATTTTGATTGAGAGCCACAAGCAATGCCGTGCCAAAATTATTCTTTCGTGTGCCAAGAGTGACACGTGTGCCATGGGTTCGCCGTCCCTGATCTAGTGTCTACCATCTTAGATTTATTTTTTTTTTGTTATTGTCATATACCCTACTGTCACTTTAATTTCAAACAAACATGTCTATAAAAAAGTAAAAAAATAAAACGATAATGTCATTTAATTACTTGAAAAGTAAAAAAAATTATATATCATAATAAACAGTTGCAACTCTTTTTCTGATTAATATGTTTATTATGTATATTAATTAGAAACTGAGTTGCAGTTGCTTGCTATTATACAAGTGAACTGAATAGAGGATATTACTATAAACCTTTTTTGATAAATAGTGTTGTTTGACATTAAAGTGGTACTATAGCAACTAGGGAATGTAACAATACCTCATTTGTCTGAATGATTAATCAATAGAGGCTCTAGGCATGGATATACATAGATTGATGAACACAACTGTGCTTAATGCACCACAGTTGTTTGTCTAATAATTTGCTGCTTTTGTTCAAATAAAATTGTGACATTGTTAAAAAAAAAAAAAAAAAAAGAGGGCAAAGTTTACACAGATTTTTTAAAATACAGTAAATTGATTACTATTTCATTGATTATTTTTTAGTCTTACATAAATGAAGTATCCTATGTTTATTAGAAGACTGGTCATCGCACAGACTATACTTGATTTATACAGAGAAAAGTATATTAGTTATGGATAGTAACCAATAGTTTTTGGAAAAGTTTGAGAGGCACAGATGATAGTCACTGACTTGTTGAAAATTTTGTAGAATTTCTGAAAGTCAAAGATATGAAATATTCTCGAAGTGATAAAAGGTAACTTCTTAAAAAGAAGAAAGAATTCCTACATTCATATTGGTAATAAGAAAAATTGTTATCTAATAATATTACCTATTAATTTTTTTTTTAATTATTTAAAATAAAATATTTATACTTTGAAGACTTGTTAAAATTCCGTTACAAATATTTATAATACGAAATCTCTTAATAGCTTGATTACAATATTATCAAGATTATTTCATTTCTGGAAGCAGCGGGGGGGGGGGGACAAAAAATTAAAGCCATATGCTCAGATAATTATTTTTTTGAAATATAAAGTTTCAATATATTATTTATATAACTAAAATTCATGAAATTGCTCTCTTATATTTACATTAGAGAATATTAAAGCTTGCTCAAAATTAGAATTGTGACAAAATTAGACTGATGTTTTCTCATAACTTTGCTTTTTCAGAAAAGTTGGAAGAGTTTTTATTTTTGTTCGACAGATAGAGGGATATGTCTTATTTGATTTATAGCTATAATTATTATTATTATTTATTATGCTTAAGAAAAAAGGATAAAATTTATTGAAAAAATCAGGGAATGTGCTTCGTGTTTGTCTACATTACAAACATTTATATGGATCTAAACAAACACCAGCTTTTTTCAAAAATCCAATTATTATTATTTGTAAATCAAGGAATTTCATGTATGAATCATGCAGTAACCTATATTACTTCTGTTTTTTGTTTTTTTTTCTTTAACTAAACATTTTCAATTTGATTTAAAAAGCTTCCCCTAGTGTATTAAAAGCAATTAGGTTTTTTATGCATATTTTGAACTGTGTTTTTAATACCTTTTTTTATTTTATTCCAATAAGGTTTTATACTATTATGCATTTTTAAAAAGCTCGAAGAACTCTATTGTTAAAAAGTATTTGAAAAAAAGATATACTAAAATAACTTTTATGTACATATGTATATTATCCATAATATTTTTGATTGATCGAAGTGTTTTGATGATTTTTAACTCTACTGCTTGTAATGCATTTTCTGTTGCTTTTAATCTATTATTTATTAATTAGTTGGTGTTAGTTAGCAGAATTGTATTCTATTTAGTATAATCACTTAGTAAGTTTTAACTTTCTGTAGTTTACTAATTTCTTAGCTTAAATTCCAAGAATATTTTGTGCATGTGTACCCTAAAATATGATAGCCGAAGACTTTATTTTAGAAGTTTTATCAGCGTTGAATTCAAACACTTTTCTCCGGCAGGGATTTCTGTGGCTCCAAGGAGGACATTATAGAGTTCCGGAGGGAATTGTACTTTTTGACCATTGAAAACACAAATTCTCAAATCTTTTGGGGGCGACATCTTATTGCTCTGTAAGGGAATTTCTCACCCCTCCCCCCAGGCCACCCCCTGAGTTCAACACTGAGTTTTATTTTTTATGATTTACTGATTAATTTTATTGAAATATGTTGAAATATTTTTTAGAAGTTATGTGATGTACTATGTATTTACATATCACATTATTTTAAACATTCCAAATTTACATGAGTGTAGTTTTAAGTTAAAAATATCAATTTGCTTTGCTTATAAACACTTTAAATAACAATAAAATAATTGAAAAAGCAAGGATCGATCCAGGCAAATTTTGGAGCCTAATTAGGGCTCCTTCACAAAAATCCATTTAATAAAACAGGCCCCTTCACAAAATTCTTCTTAATATAACAGACCTTTTCACAAAATTCCTTTAAATAAAACAGGCCCCTGTATAAAATTATTTTTAATAAAATAGGTCTCTTCACAAAAATCCATTTCATAAAAACATATTCTTCACGGATTATTTTTATTTTGCTTTTAAGTTTTAAAATGTGTAATAAAAAGAAATAAGTACCTGAAAGGGAAACCTTAGCAGAAGGATGGAAGGACTTTAAAAAGTTATTATTAATAAAGGCTTGGTTTGAATTTGAGTAACTGGATTTCATCTTTCATTTCAAAATGTTGTTTTCACTTAAGTATAATAAATTTCAGAAAAATGAATTTTACTTTTCTCAAAATGGGGCCGAAGAAAAAAAAACCTACATCAACCTCTGAAAAGTATATTGTCACAATTATTTTTAAGCCTTTATTTATTCTTACTGTGTGACTTTTAAAGAAATTGTGTGGGTACCTTGATATGTAATGTATGACTTTATTTTGAATGACTCTATATGCATCTTCATTATTTAATGGAGTATCTACAAAAGTTCATATGACTCTAATTGTTTTATTTTACAGATAAAGTAAGAAAACTAGAAATTATGTCCATTGTATATATAAAATGTTCTTATTCCTATATCAACAGTTTAAACATTGCAGTTCAACTAGTAGATGACAGTCTGTGTGTTTATTTTTTTTAAATATATTTTTTAAACCCTTGTGCATTTTATTTATTTATATCAGTATTTTTTCCCTTCTTACTGACAAATCTTTTGTGGCCAGTTACTTTTTCCTTATATTAATATCATTTCCAGTCTTAATTTTGGCAATTATGCGGAACTTCATACTCTAAACAATCTTTTTACTTTTCAAATATTCAACAGTGTTAGCATTCTTATGTATTTCACCAAGTGTGCCACTCTTAAACGTTTGTAAAACACTCAAAAAAGCAAATAATGAAATATTTTCAATGATATTCTGATTTTTATAAAGCTTTTATTAATAAATATTTTATTGAAAATTGTGTGGCACTGATGTGCAGTAAGGTAATACTAGCTATTTGTTATGAATGTGTACAATTAGTTCTTTTTCAATTTCTGCTTGATAATTTTACCCCAATTTAATTTTAACTGAATAAATTGTAAAAATTAAAGCATAAAATTGTTCAGTTTCTTGCATTCAAACTGTTATAGAATTAATTGTATGTGTTGTTTTAATTTATAAAATTAATGATTTACAAAATTCACATCTTTTTATGAAGTTTTTTATAAGTCATAATTTCCGTTAGACTACATCAAGAAAAATGAATCACAAGTCACCTTCAACTTAACATCGGAAAAGTATGCATATAGAAAAAATATTTATGTATTCTGTGTTAATTTTATGTCAATTTTATTTTATGTTCACAAAATGCCCCCCCCCCCCCCCCAAAAAAAAAAAGAGATCTACCCCTGAGAGATTAAATTGCAATTAAACCAAAATAAGTTATTTCTTTAATTCCATTCAAAATTTACTTTAGGTGAAAAAAGCTTATCATACAAAGTTATCTTTTTAATAAATTGAAATTCTTTAAAAATTCTTCCTCAGAAATGATTACTTTTGCTCATATAGACTTTGATTGAGATTACAGAATGGGATGTTCAAATGCATAATTATATATTAGAGAATGATGTTTGAATTGCATTTAATTTAAATTATTCTTTTATAAACCCAATAAATGAAAAAAAAATAAAAAAATTATATGTTGGCTTTTTACCATGTATTAACGTATTCTAAAGAGCGTATTTTATGTAGTAGGAATGATGGATATTCCACAGTTGTTCACAGTGGATTTAACCGATATATCAGTCCTCGGAGTTTTCCTTCTGATTTATTGGAAACATCATGTTGGTTTATGAAAGTGTATTTCTATGCCATACTATGTTTCCATTCTACAGACAGAGACACATCCAACCAAAATTTTAGGTCTATTTACTTCACAAAATTCCTCGTAATAAAACAGGCTTCTTCACAAAATTCGATTCCATAAAAACGTACTTTTCATTAATTATTTTTATTTTGTTAGGTAAGGTTTTAAAATGTGTAATTTGAAAGCGAAACATCTTCACCATAAAGGAAATCGTTAGCAGAAAGACTTAAAGAAGTTATTAATAAATGCTTGGTTCGAATTTGAAAAACAAAATTTGATCTTCCATTACAAAATAATTTCATAAAAGCATAATCAGGGATGAGAACGCTTCGACCCAAATGACCGATTACTACCACTAAATTTTAATGGTATTTCTCGCATTATGGAGCGCTCTCATCCCTGTATAATAAATTTTACAGAAATAACTATCTATTCTTGAGAGATTAAATTGCAATGAAACCAAAATAAGTTCTCTTTCTTTAATTCAGTTCAAAAATTACTTTAGGTGAGGAAAGCATATCATACAAAGTTATCTTTTTAATAAATTGAAATTATTTAAAAGTTTTTCCTCAGAAATGATTACTTTTGCTCATATAGATTTTGATTGAGATTACAAGATGTTCAAATGCATAATTATATATTAGAGAATGATGTTTGAATTGCATTTAATTTAAATTATTCTTTTATAAACCCAATAAATAAAAAACGATTTAAAAAATTATTTTGTTGGCTTTTTACTGTCTATTAACTTATTCTAAAGAGTGTATTTAAGACATGTTATATAAACAGGATCTGCTTTGTAAATATTTGAGAATTAATTATTTTACTTACTTTTTGGAAAGTTTTTTTTTTTTTTACTTATTTATTGTTTTTTAATGTGTAATTCTATAATGTTATTTTTTGTTGTTGGTGGTATAAATTTCTAAGTAGAAACAAATTAAAGCACAAACATTTAGATGCATAAATGTATAAATTATATTCTAATCTGAGCATAACGAATTTTTTAACCACACTGAATAGCTGGGATTTTTTTCTTTTTCGTTAGGCTTGCTTTTAAAGTTATTATTTATTTACAATAACATAAATATGAAAAAATTTGTACATATCATTTTCATCATATTACACTATTAAAACAAAAGTTATTATTTCCTAAAAATCCTTATATGAAGAGTTGCTTAATTTTATGACATATCTACATATTATAAGAGCATTTTTTTTTTCCTTGCATAGACAGATTTTTTAAGTTTCACTAGTTTTAATTAATGCAACCAAAACTACAGCAGCCTCCCGCTTAACCGGCCTATACGGGGCCGAGGGTTAGCCGGTTAAGAGAAAAAATGCTTAAAGCAGAGAAGTTAAAAAAAAAAAAAAAGTATCTGTCAACCCGTACGATGCATTTAGTTTTTCAATTTGTGTAGTTTTAAAAAAGTACATATTTTCTATATTTTGTGAAATGAATACTAGGTATAATTAACTGAATTGAAAGAAAAATTATCACTGATAACAAATAATGAAAAATATTTAACACAAATTAAATTGTTGAAAATCGTGTTGCACACATTTTTAAGAAGTTGAAATTGTTCTACATTATGTATATTAAAATAACCAATAATAAAGAAATCAGTGACAGTCTCTTGTTGAAGGCAAGATGCCCGACATTTTGCAGCATAATCTCTCTATCTCTTTGGCATCATAAGTCTAACCGAGGAAGCTGTTAACTGCTGCTCAACATAGTGTAGCACCAACTATGAGGCTTTTACCCCTTCCGTATGAGGAATTTTAGCAGTGCCAACTTCAACTAGATCATAATCAGGATCGTCTTCATATTGAACAACATCAGTTACAGCCCTAATTATATCCTCGTGAAATAATGTTTTCATGCTTAAGATCTATAACAGACTCAAACAACTCTTATACATCTTTTACAGTGATGTGTTCGCATCCCTCAAGCTTTTTAAATCTTGTACAAAATTGTTTACAGATAGAACAAATATTATAGATCTCTGGGGGGGGGGGGATTACACTTTTAACTATTATGCAATTTTAACCATTAAAAACACAAAATCTCAAATCCTCACCCTGAATTATAACCATTTAGAACTGACGTTCTCCTTTATGAATTTTGGCTCCTTCCCCTCGGGCTTGCACTTCAACTCTGAATAGTAAGCTGAGTTCCTTGAGGCCGTCATCCCTGAATTTTGCCTGATGTTGGGAAAAAAAAGTCGGCCAGTTAAGAGGGGGGCTACTGTATTTAAATACACATCTGAAAATAAGATGCTGTACAATATAACAGATAGGAATTCTCCTTCGAAGAAATCTGTATTTTGTAATTGTTTTCTCCAAAGAAAATTACTTGTGATTACTTCATCATATTCTGATTTATCTGTTAATGAATACTGTAAGTTGTCTTTACACTATTCATTAAAACACTTTTCTTATCTTTAATATATTAAAATAATTCTGAAAAAGCATTTTAATGATTAGTATGTTTTACAGTTTGTGTGCAAGAAATCATTGCTCATATTTGCAGTTTATATATATTTTTGAGTAGCTGGAATCATGCATTTTTTATACAGTGAGGTGGAAAATAGTGTTAGGTATGCCTTTTTAAATAGAAAACAATTTGTGGCCTTTTAGAATGTCCCATTCTGATGGTGGGCCTTGTTCCTTTGCCTCCTAAATATATCATTTAACAAAAATGTCTTCAGAGATCTGTAATATAGACGACAGGAACTTGTATAGATATATAAATTGTAGATAGCATTTGCCATGTTTCAGTCTCAAATTTTGAATTGAGCCTTAATTCATTTCCAGAACACTGAATTAGTTAAATTTCACTTTTACTAGTCTTATTAGGATATTTGTAGAATTGTTACAGTTCAAATACAGGTACAACAGAAATAATGCTAGATGCAATAACTAATATGTGGTTAGAAAATTGCTATATCATGTTTTAATTATATTTTGTTTTGATTCAATCACAAGTTACTCTGTTTTAAAATGATAGTTGGCTTAGCTTATTTATTAGTATTATCATTCTGGAGGAGTGTAGCCTGTATTATATATTCACCTAAATTTACAATGATTCTTTTGATAGTTTTGCTGGCTTAAATAGGATGTAAAGATTTTTAAAGTAACTTTTTTTTTTCTTTTAAATGCCTGAATGTAATATATAAAAATGTACTGGAATGAAATTCATTCAAACAATTGTTCAAAACTTTGTCTTTATTCATTTTGCCCATTCTTGCAAAAAATGACATTTAATATTTGCTTTCAATTGTAAACTATTGTATGTATATCAATCTTATTTATTTATTTGTATATTTTTACATATGGTCCAGCATTTAAGGGATGTGTATGCTTTGTTATGTGAAATTTGTTTTCATGAAGTTTTTACTGCAGTACAGTTATTTAAAAAAACCTAATGTTAATATTCGTACTTTTCAGTTATCTTTGTTTGTTTTTTTTTCCTTTTGAAAGTATTTTTAAAAATACCATCCACCGTATGTTCCATCTTTTTTTTCCCTCTCTGTTTCTAAAATTTTATCTAAAATTACATTTAAGTATCAATGAGTGCATTTAAATATATTTTGTATTATATAAATTTGGAGTAAGTATATTGGCTATGTGCTGTAGTGAAAACTAACCCAAAGTTTCAATGGTACATAAAGTATTTTGAATTTCTACTTTTTGATAGGTCAAAATATTTTTGACTAAATTTTCACATTTCATTTCTTATCAAATTGTGCAGCTGTGTTTGGAAGTTAAGAAAAAGCTTTTTATTACTGTGAACAGTATTAATTGTTTCAAAAAGAAATATGCAAATACACTTTAGAAAAAATTGGTATCTAATATCAAGAATTTAATGTGTTTGTCTGCCTAATGTGATATTTAGGAATGAAGTGCACATTAACATTATGCAGTGGTTTAATTAGCATGCAATTTTCTTGAAAAGAAATAGCTGTTTTTTATAAGCTGATATTTTGACAAGATTTGCTTCAATAGAATGCTTTCTGCATATTAGTAAAATATTACTTCCAGCATACTAAAACACGAAATAAACTTTGTTGAATTATTATTCTTGTACTTTTAAAATTTTGTGTTATTACAAGAACTGTTTGGAGTGCTGTTGTTATTAACCCTTTAAGCATCCAGCCTATTTCTTACTTTATGTTTAATGATTCATAAAATAATACCTATGAAAACTATTTGTATGGGGATTTGTTTATGATTGCCTTACATATTTAATTATCTTATGCACTGCAAAAAAAATAGCATTAATATCAGTTTTGTATTAAATCAGCCCTTGATTTCAAAGATTATGTTACGTAAAAACCCGGTTAGGACGCTTAAGGGGTTAACATAGTTAATAAATCTTGGTTTGAAAACTTGCTCAAATTTGATGTGCTTTGTAGAATGTCTGCCAATGACCTGTGGATCCTCATTTAATTGAGATGATTTTATTTTTAAAATAAGGTTTTTAACATGCAAAACAAATTATTCTGTTCATTTATGTATTTTTCTTGCTAAATGGAAATAATATCGTTGTTGATATTGCAAGTTATATTATATCAAAAAATTATTATTTTTATTTTATTCAACTTTTTTTAATCTGAAAATGAATGTTCCCATAGTATGTGTTGCCTCAGCATCTAATCAGACTATCTGATTTGGCTCAAAATTTTTGCATTGATTTTTAGATTTTAATTATTTTAAATTAAAAAAACTGAAAGCAATTTTTAATTATACAATATACTTAATTTTGTTTCACCTCAAATAGCTGGAGAACTGAGTTAGCTGGAACCATAAACAGGATATCAAAGTATAGTGAAATGGGTATGTGCTTGCGCTACACAATGAGATATCTGGTAGCACCCCTTAGTGGCAAACTGTGGAGTTAGTGTTTCTATCTCAAAACAGTATTGGGTACCTGAAAAAAATTCACTACAATGTTGTAGAATCAATTTGAAGTATGAAATTATGTCTTGCATGTAAAAGTAATTTTATCAAAAGCTCTAAAATAAAAAAAAAAATTATATTGAATCACCAGCTTTAATACGGCACGAAATGCATGCAGAAGTCTGGCATTATAAGGCAGATGTATGTTTGGTAATAAAATTCTTTTAAGTATGCCCAATGTGTCCCAACAGTGTGTGGGACACATGTAAAATACATGATGCCTTGCTGCCAGTAATGGACACATTGAGTAAATTGTATCTTGTTTACATGTATCAGATTTATTAGTAAATGTTCATCTGCCTATAATGTCACACTTCTGCATACAAATAGTGGTGTATTTAAGCTGGTGATTATATATTTAAAAAATTACATTTGGGGGTTCCTTATAAAGTTATTTTTACATGTTAGGCATTTTATTCTAAATTGAGTGTGCTCTACAACTTTGTAATTAACTTTTTCTTTTCAGTTCATATCAAAAATAAGCTACCAATGCTAATTCTACAGTTTTCTGTAAGGGGGTGCTTTCAGTTACCTCATTATGCAACATGTTCCAAGTTCATAATACATCAACACCACTTCCAAGGCTGTAGCTAGCTCAGTACATGTTCATCAGTTATTTGGGACAAACAGAATTAAAGAATCACCTTGTACAGAGAACATATCGCACTATGAACAATGGTATTATCTCATTCTATCCTGTGGAAGAAACAGATTTCTTCCAAGCTGATGGGAGAAAGGGTGATTTTAGTTTGAGATGTTTTAATTTGACCACTATTTGTAACTATATTTGGAGATTTAATGGTGAACGAATGCTTGGCATATTATTTATGTTATTTACATTTTGAAGTTTAAAGAACAGTTATTGCTTGCAGTATTACTTCAAAGATTTGTGATATTGAGAATGTATATATTTTTAAATTGATGATCTAAGTGGCTGAAATTCAGTGTGTTAACTAGAATCATGTGTATTATGTATGTTTTATTTTCCTTTTCAGTTTTTTTTATGAACAATATCATGATAAATAGATGTAACTTCCTTTATTTATATATATGTGTGTGTGTGTGACAAAGGTCAAATAAACTATTATAGTGTATTTTATAGACATTTTGGGGTTATTTTATCATACTTCAATTTCCTTTTATTTCTGAAATTGAAAAGTGGACAAATAAAGAAACATCCAAGACTTTATTTTTATCAAAAGTTAAATAGAATTTTAAACAGATTTTACTATTTTTTTCTCTAGAATTTTTGTAGTTTAGCTTACATTTCTAAAATATCCATGCTTTAAATATTATTATTATGTTGATTAATTGTCAAGTTTTTTCTTGTATCAAAATTTTATTAATAATATTGTTATTTCACATTTTCAGCGACAAAATAATAATTAATGTAAATTGAAACTAATTTCATGGAATTGTTCATAAATATAGATATGTAATATTTAATGTTGTATGCAAATTTGGAACATTTTGTGTACATATTTATGTAAAATATATTTGTTGACGGATATGAAATCTTTTAATTATGTATTTATACTTTAATTTATTTATGTTTTAATTAATGCATTATACTAATAGTAGAAAGTAGTTATTCTTCTTTTGTATTATAATATTTGCCAAATACTAGGTGGAAAAATAGTCTCAGAATTTCCTATATGTTCTGCAATTTTCTCTCTTTATCTCTTGATGTAATGTAGCTATAAATGTTACAGTCAGTGCAATAAATAATTTTTGTTGTCTACATGAGGTTTGATCATTGTTTTTTTTTATTATTATTATTTCTTTTTCTAAATTTTAACTTGATTTATTGAATATATTAATCATTCATTTTTTATATTTTCTTTAAATAAAACAATACTTAAAAAAACTTTTTTAAAAAATAGCATTGTATCTTATGTTCCAAAGAACTTGAACATGTCATTACAGTGTGTATCAATAGTTTAAGCACAATAACAATTTTAAAATAAAACTTAAAATATTCACTTTATTTCAATATCTGTCTTGTATATGTTAATAATAGCAGTTTTAACACCATATTCAATAAAATTATCTTTTAAATTTTATTTCAAACCATGGAGTTTAAGAATAGAACAAAAATAACCGTGTCAAAAGTTTAAGCACAAAATCGTTTTCATGCAAATTTTACAAACTGATGTAAGCGGTTGCGCATGCAAACGATTTCTGGGTGTATAAGAAGCAGTCAGTTGTTGTTTTTGAATTAGTACAAAATGCCTAAGTCGAAAGAATTTTCAGACGGAGAGGTGATAATTATTTGGAGTATGAGAGCAAAACATAAGTCTGTTTCTGAAATTGCAAGTGCATTAAAAAGATCAAAATGAGGTATTCATCAAGTTTTGGCTCGTCGTAATGATTTCAAACAAAAATTCCATTCAGGAAGGCCACGAGTGACTACTTTGTGGGAAGACTGCCGCATCAGAAACTTGGCTTCAACCGGTAATTACTCTCTAACTCGGAAATAAAACATACAGTTGGGGGACAAATATAAAAAAAACTGTTCATAGAAGAGTTTTGTAATCAGAATACATCAAAAACCGTAAAATGGCTTGGTTACCATGTCTGAAATGACACCATAAAGAAGCTAGATTACAGTGGGCCAAAGAGCATATGTCATTTGGTGATAAGTGGCTGAATGTCATATTCAGTGATGAAAAAAATAGAACCTCGATGGCCCTGGTGGGTTTAAGTACTATTGGCATGATCTCTGCAAAGAACCTAGGAGTATATTTAGCTGACAACATGGTGGTGGTTGTGTAATGGTATGGGGGGCTATTTCTTTCAATGGTCAGACAACTCTAGCATTCATCAGTGGTCACGAAAACTCTGAAAACTATCAAGAGACACTTGCCAATCATTTGCTCCCTGTTGCCGAGATTTTGGGGGGAGAAAAATGGTTATTTCAACATGATAATGCTTCAATCCATACCTCAAACTCAACTTCAGCGTGGCTTAAGTCGAAAAAAGTATCGGTTTTGAAATGGTCAGCAATTAGCCCTGATTTAAACCCTATAGAAAATATGTGGGACATTCTCACTCATGTAGTTTATCCAAATGGAAAGCAGTATTCTTAGTTAAAGATTTGAAAGTTGCCATTGAGAACGTGTGGTTTAAAATTGAACCAGAAATAATACAGAACCTCATTTTATCAATGGGAAACTGTATATTTAAAGTAATTCAGCAGAATAGATCAATAATCAAGCATTATTATTATTATTTTTTTTTTTAATTCTTGTTCTACTAAAGATGAACTACTGTGCTTAAACTTTTGACACACTCATTTTTGTTCTTTTGATAAATTCTATTATTTGAGATAAATTTTAAAACATAAATCTGTTAATTATCTTTTTAAAACTACAATTTGTAGGTCATGTGAAAAGGAAAGTAATTTTCAGTCAATAATAAAATTTTATTTTGAAATTTTATGTTGTGCTTAAACTTTTGGCACATACTGTATCATCGTTTTGAGTAAATCTTAATTTTATAATTATGCAGTATTCAAGGTTTATTATTTTTCCTCTTGCAGATTAATCTAACTAAAATTGGTAATTTCTAGCAAACATTGAAGATTTTTTTTTTTTTCCGATAAGCTGTTCTTTTAAATTTAAAGCTTTACTAATTTTTCTGACCAATACATTAACTAATATTTTCCTAGCAATATGTGTATTTTGAAGCTTAAAAGTGTCCTACAATTAAAATTAATTAAAAAGTTCATTTACTTATGCATAGATTTTATCTTTTGATTACGTTCAAAATTCATGGAATACTGATTAACAGCAATATTAATAACCACTTAAACAATTACATACTTAAACATTGATTTAAAAAAAATGACTTATTCAATATTACATTCAAATAGCAATTCGGTAAGGAAGTCAACATAATTTAGAATAGAGTAAAAGAAAATCATAGTTTGAAAGTTCTACAAAAGAAAAAAAAAAGATTTTTATAATTTATTAAACCAAATTAAATTTCTAAAGATTTCACTGAAGTACACTGATGTACAACATCACTGCAATTTTTACAAGAATTAATACAGTATGGAGTCATTTTATTTATCCGGAAACCAGTTATCCAGAATGATATTTCCAATTGACTTATTTCAGAAAAATGAGTCATACAGTGATTGTTTGATATGTATATTGCTTTAAACATTAGAACATGCATGATATAACTTAATTCCAACAACTAAGATTTGAAATGGAAGCATATTTAGTTATATATTAGACATTTTGATTCTTATACAGAGGAAACAAGGGTGTTTTTTGTTTCCAAGGTATAGCTATAAATTGCATTCTTTTAAACTTTGATTAATGCCGATCTGATTCTTTCTGAGTAGTCTAATGATTAATTTGAGATCAAAACAGTGTCATAGCCACATAGGAGGCATTCAGAAGACAGTCTGACTATCTCCATTTTAAGTAGTGTTTTTTTTAAACAAAGGAACATTGAAAATTTTCTATATATTTATACAGTGATAAAAAGTTACCCTTGATTAAAAGAAAATTAATGAGTCCAATCAAAATATCCCAAGAAAAAATGTTATTTCGATACAATATTTTTATAGTTACAATAACTTTAACTTTTTATACTGAACATTTTCGTTTGATGGAGTTAATCGATTTGTGCACTGAACGGCTTATATATTCTACAAATCTGGTCAAATAGATGTTAGTTTAATGCCCAACCATTTATCCGGAACACATCTGACACCAACCTTTCTGGATTAATAGTACAATACTGTATATCAAATACCAGTCCAACATAGACTCTGTGCCTGACCCTGAAACACAGCCGATGCCTTAGGCCTGGAAATTTCGATCCATGCAGACCTCTTGATAAAATGAATTCCAGGCTCAATTTAGCTGGAAAAGAGTCTGGCCCAGCCTAAGTCTCGTGAAGTAAAATTTGTTCGAGCCTGGGTCTGTGCAAACCTCTAAATCACACAAGTTCTGCCCTCACTTTTCGATATTGAATCATAACGCTAACTTGATGTTTCATGGTAGGTCTAATACAATTACCTACCCAACAAACACAAGATCTGTGGTTGCATGATGTCTCCCCTTAGAGATATCAAGTGTCAGGAACCCTCCCTCCCTCCCCCCCCCCCATCTCCCCTAAAATGATATTGTGATATATGTACAGTTTCTGCATTCTTTTCTATTTGTGACGTAGTGTATCACACATGTAGGAGATGGACATGAAGCGGCTCTTAGGATTTTCTGAAAAAATTTCTTAAACATTTTTGCTAGTTGTACATTCATTATACATATATGCATAGCTGCGAACTATGCCTTTTTGTGGATTTTGTGGTTTTTCCTGATCATAATCCTTACTTTATTTAATTGCAGAATTCTAAAATTAATGAACATTAAAATTAGGCAGAGATTTCTATTCGGAAGGAGTGATAAACAAAAAAGTGGACTAGTTGACAGTTAAGTACACTGGTTATCAAAAATTAAGGAAAAGTCACAAAATGTTAATTTTCAAATATGCGAACACTCAAAAGGAAATAATATAATTCGAGTAATTACTATCTCTACAACACAGCTAGCCCATATAACATCTCATTCATGTCACACATGGTCACAAGTGTCACAGTCACTACGGTGAAGCAAAAAAATAGGAAATTCCATACATCTCATTATGAGTCTCAAATGATCACTATATGTAACTCCACTGAGAAATCAATGTGACTGCTGCTTTTTGACGAGTCACCAGGTGACTTTACAATGTAGTTAAATTGTGACTGTCATTTTGAAACTCAATTTCATAGTCATCATGAACGTTGCATTATGATAAGTCACCAAATAATATCATATTATAGTCACATGGAGACTTTTCCCAAAAGAGCACAATGGTGACTTCACAGTAGTCTCTCTGCCACCTGAAAGTCATCATGTGGCTTTAATGTGACATTATTTGGTAACTTATCACAATGCAGCCTTCACGATGACTTTGAAATTGAGTCTGCAAATGACAGTCACATGACTCATCCCAAAGCAGCAGTCACAGTGATGTCTCAGTGGAGTCACATATAGTGACATTTGAGACTCATAATGAGATGTATGGAATTTCCTATATTTTTGCTTCACCGTAGTGACTGTGACATTTGTGACCATGTGTGACATGAATGGGATGTTATATGGACTAGCTGTGTTGTAGAGATAGTAATTACTTGAATTATATTATTTCCTTTTGAGTGTTCGCGTATTTGAAAATTAGCATTTTGTGACTTTTCCTTAATTTTTGATAACCAGTGTATATGCAAGTAGATATAGTTAAAATTTTTATTTTGCTAAAGAAAAAAAAAAGCTTTAAATTTTGCAAATAGGATATGAAATATAAATATGCGGATTGTAGTAGCGACGGGGAAGGGGGGGGGGGCACGCTACGGTTTTAGTACTGCGGAATATTAGGGCCCCGATACTT
Source organism: Maratus speciosus (assembly GCA_963932465.1). Classification (NCBI taxonomy): domain Eukaryota; kingdom Metazoa; phylum Arthropoda; class Arachnida; order Araneae; family Salticidae; genus Maratus; species Maratus speciosus. The sequence goes on from OZ010791.1 coordinate 94,625,350, forward strand.
TTTTTTGTTAGAAATTAAGCCCTGTGTACAGCCCCTTAAACCACTGAAATTATCAGAATAAAAAAGGCTAGAAGAATCTTTGGTGCTTTCTTCGACTGTTAGTTCCTGGCACAAGGACAATACGAAAGTGTCGTTTTTTATAAATTTCAAAATTTTATTTGAATACGTAATTTGTTACTTTTCATATAAAAATTAAAAATTATTGTTGGTATTGTTAGTGAAAAATCTAAAAAATATATACACATTTAAATTTAAAAAATCTATTACACTTTTCAGTAAAAAAAAAAAAAAAAAATGTGCATTGTTTACACCTATATTTTGTAAAAATATATACACATTTAAATTTAAAAAATCTATTTCACTTTTCAGTTTTTAAAAAAATGTGCATTGTTTACACCTATATCTTGTAAACAGGAGAGGTCAGTTTGGAACTCCTTGTTGATGCTAATAGCTGAAATCGGGATTTCAAATGCATTATGCATTTTCCAAATTGTTTATTTAGTCATCATCTTTCCTCTTAACAAACTGTGAAGTTTTGTTACAGTGTTCTGTATGTGTTGGAAAGTGTTTCATAATCTATGCAAAATGCATGATTTTTCTTACTTGTTTTAAAAAATGTAGTTAAAATTGGCATTTGGAATTTTATTTCTGGGCTATGATGATTGTCAAAAAAGGGATTCTGCCAATTACTTTTTTCAAACTTGTTATATCACCCAAAATATCATTGATGAAAGAGTAAACAACTATTATTCAGGATGTGCCATATTTACAGAAAATTGAATATAAATGCAAATTATTATTTTTTTTTAAACCATGCTTTCATTAAAATTCACAAAAATGTAGAAAATATATGTTTTTTTAAATGCATTAAAAAGTAGGAAAGTCTTGAAAAAAAAACCTTAAATGCACGAAGTTTAAATTAAATTGCGATGAGCTCGATTATGGAAGATTAATGGATTTGTATGGGAATTTTGGCAAATTAGCCAGCTATCGCCAAGCTGGCTTCTTATATGACAACTTATTTTTGTCGCCAAATATTGGCGATATTTCGCCTATATTTGTATATATTTCGCCCAGTTGACTAAAATTTGGCGCTATTGTGGTAACCCTGTCATTAGTACTTTTTAACAAGTACTCATTGTTGAAGCTGATGTTGATCTCTCTATGGGAAATCAAACGTAACCATTAAGTAAATTTCCCAACGTTACCCAACCTTAGAGAACAAATTTAAAAAAAATCAATATCCAATTCATGTATTGCCCTCAGGAATACATATGTGGACCCCAGTGGTGTAGTCGTAAAAAAATCAGAGAGTATACGCTCTAAGCAGAGGGTATACCCTCAAGGCAGAGCGTATACCCTAGAGTGTACATACTATAGCTTTCTTGAGAAACAGAGGGTATACGGTGTTCCTTAAAAAAATCCAGAATGTATACGGCGTATACCCCCGTATACCCTCCACTACATCCCTGGTGGACCCCAGAAGCCAAGGGGTATAAGTGACAAAATTGAACTAAGTGCACAGACGACCTGGAAATATGCTTTTTTCTTTTCAGGTAAAGAAATATAAGTGATTTTCTAATTATGTGTTGTGTTTTAGAGACCAACAACTTTTGTCGAATAATGATCAATATTGACTAATTCTAAATTTAAAGAAAACTGCTCTCTACTTTTTTCACATTTATCTAAATAAGAGTTCAAAGATCACTGTGAAACAAGCAGCAGTTTCCTATTTCAATTCAGTCAAGTATTATTGATGTTCAAGTTTAACGCCAATTATCTTTGAACTCAATTTACTCTAAATCGAAATTTTGTCACTTGTACCCCTTGGCTTCTGATGTCCTCATATAAATTCCAAATTTTAAAGCTCTATTAAAAGCATGTAAAAATTAATCCAGTTTTTCAACACTTTCGAGCGAAGTCGAAAAGTGTTTATGAATTCGGTTTGTTTGTCCGTCTGCCCATGCTCTAACTCGCTACTGGGATTGCCACGTGATTGATATATGTTATTTGTTTCGGACCATGCCATGTTCGGTATTGAAAATGAAATGTGTTGCATTAATTATTTACATGGACAATCAAAAGAATTCCGTTACATTATGGTCAATGGGGAAATATCGTTTGCAGTGTATTTTAATGGTGTTACACTATTCCAAATACATTGAAATTTATACACATCATAGAGGTTCACTTTAAGATGCTTACTATGGAAAACGGATTCATTGCCTTTATCGCGCTTTTACAGGGACACACAAAATAATACATTACTGTACTATACTTGAGCAATAATTGTTCGAAGTGAGTTTGCAATTTTGGCGTGTGTTTTTAAATTTTACAAATATGTTGCATGTTACTCGACAAATAAATTCTATAGATCATATACAGGGCTGCACGAAAGAATTCCTGTACATTTCTGCTTATTGCCGGAATTTACTGAAAGAGAATTTTCAAATTGGTTATGTGTTCCATAACAACTACATTTTTTTCATGCTATGTAGAATATATACAAATATACAGATCATATACAGAGTTGCACAAAATATTTCTGATAATTTTCCAGCTGTAGATGAGAATTGTTTAAATTATGCTTTCAGTTATGTTATGCATTTTCTAAAATGTTTATTTAGACATCATCCTTCAAAATATTAAAAGGTGAAGTTTTGATACACTATTTTGAATGTGTTGGAAAGTATTTAATAATCTATCCTTGACGCATTATTTTTCTTGCTTGTTTTCTCTGAATCCCATTGAATTTTTTTTTTCTTGCTTCATATTAACTTTATATATTTTTTGTCACATTCCTGAGAAACATATTCTGACGATACCATCCATGATTACTTTTAATTTGCTAGAGTACTTTTAATTTGTTCCTTGCCGGAACATCTCAGAAAATTATTCTCACACACAATCCTGCTGATCATCATGTACATTTTTACTACACAATCGCGCTGATCATCACGTACCTTTTTACACTCTTTTATTTAACCCAACCTGTTTTTTGTATGTAAAAATGGAATTTTGAAATAAACTTTTAGTCAACTTATTGATATACTAGAATTATTGACGGGTTCCGATGACAATACAACATTTTAATATATATATATATATATAAATTAATGCATTAATTTTAAGGTATTTTTTTCTTTAGCCCGCCACAGTGTGATCGCCAAGTGTTTTCTGTAACTCGTACAATTGGATAAGGGTTGAAACAAAAATACATTTAATGATGCGACAATAAAGGCTCGCCAAAATAAGCCGAATCGTTGTGAAACTGCAAAAAAAGAAATATTTTAAAGGGTAAAGAGTAGAAAATAAATTACAAATAAACAAGTCGGAAATTGTACGTCAAACGTGGCAAATGAGATACGTTCGTACTATACTAATTTTATAAATATTTAGATCTTGGTACAATAAATGTTGCACTTTTATGCCAAAAATGCATGAATACAAAATTTATTACGATTATATATATTCAATTCAGTAATACGGAAATAACGGGACTCCATCTTAAATCTGACATAATCACCATGGCAATCTAGAATCATTACCTATCTTGGGATATCATTCAATGAATTACGTATGATAGAATTTAATAGAATGAAGAAAACATTAATATATGTTTAAGTTTTGATTCGATTTTCGTAAAATTTGAAATGACTCGACAAAATTCTACAACGATTATATATATTAAATTTCAAACCATTCGGTTGGGTACTTTTTGTGCTGTTATTTGCGGACAGGACGACGACTATAGGTGCTACGTATTTATATAATTTACGAACGTTACTAATAAAGTGACAGACAATAATTTTAATTATGAATTTACCCGAATATGTTTCAGTGTACGAAGACATTTGTGGCGTGTTTTTTCTATGCTTCCTTCCGTTTTCATTTTTATATAAAAATAAAATCAGTCAATATTTAAAAACAAAATGTTGGCAGAGGCGTCGCGATGGGAAGTTATGGGGGGGGGGGGGAAGCCTCCCCCTCCAATATATGTGAACTTGGGAAATTTGAGCTCAGAGTTGGGAAATTCCAGATTTTTGAAACAACTTTTTCTTTTTTTTAAATGAAAAGTAAAAATAAATAAGAATTTTTTATTGTTTTGCTGACTATCTTTCTGAGTTCTGTAACAATAAGTTAGTTAAATTTTAATAAGAAATACAAAAAGAAGCCAGGCTTAATTTGCCATTGTGTTTTTCTGTGCTACGAAAATATACATCCACCAGACCTGAATTTCCCTAAATTTGTACATCAGCAGTGTCTCTAATCTTATTTCCCCCAAAAAATTTGTTCCTTTCTCAAAAATTTCAAAATATCATGAGGCTATTTTCATATGATGGACGATTATGACTCGCACACAATAGAAGACAAAAACTTTCATTAAACTAGTAAATCTGCAGATCAGGAGCCTCAACGTCATCTTTGCAAGTCATTGTTTTTTAACACTCATTGCATAATATTCAACTTCCTACAAATCGCTTTTTAAAGTTTTCAAATTACATAAATATTTATGAGCATACAAGATACTTCGTAAAGTTTCAGAAATTAAAAGTGTTAAACAAGTGGTTGTACATTGATGTTCTGAAATTCTGATGAGCTACTTATTCTGGTAACTTTTTAAATCAAAAATTGCATTTCTTCAGGGGGGCTCTGCTCTGCCCCCCTGAACCCCCCCGTAGTCTATTTAAGTTTACATTCGTAATTTTTTATTGATTGTGCGGATGGTTATACTATATCATAGATTTTTTTTTACGCTGTGATTTATAAGGATAAGCATAAGTTTTTTTTATAAATTAATAAAATTTAAATTTAAAATAAAATATTCATGTTAACCGTACACAGGCAATAAATCTTGAAGTGACGCCAAAAATGTAACCCTAAAATCCGCTACATTCGGCACAACACAACGACGTGATTAAACGGATGAAGTCAAAGAATTTGGTCCCTGTTCCACGTGCTTGTTTTGTTTGGGCCGAATGAGGGCATTTAAATCTGAGCGATAACGCACATCGTATTGCAGACTGTTTTTACGGCATACTGCATCTCCATCTATCTCTTTCCTCCGTGAATAATAGTTAATTTTATTTTACCCAAGATCTTTTTATTCCAGCATCTTTGTTTTCGATAAATGACGTCTAATTCACCTGCTATGCGTACTTACTCAAAACTTTTCATCTTGTTATATTAAGAAATACTCGAGAGTTTTCTTTTTATGTTTAATATGCCGCCATATTAATTTTTCTAAACTTAATTTTATTTTTCATTTTCCTGTTTCACGACAAAACATTTCAATTGAAAATTGTTTAAAAGAAAATATTATTCCGGGTTTTGATTTTCTTGGCAACAATTAAAGAAATATTGGTAAATGTTATGGGAAAATGTTACGTTATTCTCTATGAAAATAATGAACTTTTGTATTTTTAAGCAAAATATTTCAATAAAATAAATGAAATATTGCCTATTATTATTTCTGGGCTAAAATCCTTCTATATGCAAAGATACAAATGCATTAATTCATCTGTTTTGACGTTGGCTTTACTCAAGCATTATACACGCAATTATACTAATATTATTAGGACCAAATTCGTTGCTAGGCAACAGAGAAAGAAAAGGAAAAAAAATGAAATATGCATTATGTCAATTTGATAAAACAAAATCCTTTATATTATTGGAAAACATGCATAAAATTCTCCCCAATATTATAATCCTAATTAAAAAAATCTCGCAAATATATTGACATAATTTATTGGAATAATTTAATGTTATTTAAAAATTTCAGCATCAAAAATTTACCATTTAAATCCATTTTTCATATGAGCCATTTCTTTCAACAAATGAAAATCTGAAAATCGTCCGACTTGTCATTGAAAAGCATTATAGAGCAAAATAAAATGTTCCATATTTCCCGAACGAATGAACCAAATTTAACCAAAAACTATACAGCTAAGTCCGGGTACCTCATCAACATTCCCAGTGAATTTCAAGCCGATCGGATGCTTTTTGCGGCAGTTATCGCGGAACAGACAGACAGACTAACAGAAACCAAAACTTTTCGTGTCTCCACAGTAAGCCTTCACTGACGTTTCGGCAATGAACCAATAACTAGTAAATCTGCAGATCAAGAGCCTCAACGTCATCTCTGCAACTCATTGTTTTTATCAAACTTTGCATAATATTAATCTTTCTACAAAAACAAAATTTAAACTATTTAAATTACACAAACATTTATAAAAGGAAAAAAATATTTCGATGGTTTCAGACATTAAAAGCGTTAAATTAAACACGTTGTTATGTAAGGATATTCTGAAATTCTCACGAGCTACTTATTCTAGTAATTTTTATATAATAAAGCAAATTACTTCAGGGGTGCTCTGCCCCCCTGAACCCCCCGTTGTGTAATTTAATTTGCATTTGTAATTTTCTACTGATTGAGTTAATGATTACCCTATATCTTAGATTTCTTTTTACACTGCGATTTATAAGGATAAGCAATAATTCGGTCAAGCATTTTACGTTATCCTAATATCCATACAGCAGTATTTACTTGCCTGCTAACCACAAATACCTGTATCTAATGGATAAAGAACTTTTGGAAATGTAAACTGAAACATCTAATTTAGAAATCTAATACCTTTATAAATTTTGTTTATAAAAAAATAATTTTGATTACCATTCTGCAATATTTATATCTAAGATCTAATCTAAATATCAAAAAATGTACTCGATAGCATTAACTTACTAAAATCACCCTAAAGTAGGGGGGCTTCTAAACCTAACAGTTAATAATTCATCATCGTTAAATAGATAAACATGATTTGGCGCCTTTAAGTATTTTTTGTGATTTTCTTTTAATAGTATCTACAATTAATTTAAAATCGTGATGTTACAAATACCGTTGAAATTTGGCGCAAACCTATGTTCAGGTCAAATTACGAAAGGTTAACTAACATTTCATTTCCCTTAGCCGGACTTTCTGTTTCATTTTTCGTAATAAGGATTATTTTAATAATTTAATTTATTTTACACTCTACAAGCTGTTACACGGACGTTGTTCACGTAGCATTAAAATAGAGATAAATGCATTAAGTAAAACATTTCACTCCCCACCAGACATACCAAGTCTCAAGCTTTTTGCACATCACTATTATATTAGAGAAAATGTTCTTTTAAATCGCGCAAATGTTTCAATTAAATAAAGTAACATTTTCTGTATTAAAATACTGGTATCCAGAACGCCGGAGGCTTGGCAGCTCTGCTCCTCTTAATAAAAACATATATGATTAACCAACACTTTATCACATTTTATAGGAGACAATACGGAATTTCTTATTTGTATGGCCTTACATATATCTCAGTCATAAAACTGTAAAATTTTGTGCCAATTAATGCACGCAATTGCGAAAATGAAATCGCAAAGAATGAGAAAAGGAAGGCCAAGTAAAATCGTGTAAATCGAGGAATCTTTCTTCGTAGTGCTGGGAAAATACTGCTACAAAAACTATTTTAGGTGGTATTTGGTGTGAAATGTTTATATGTATTCATTCCTGTCCTACATATCCTTTTTTTATTTTTTATTTGCTTATTCCATTTTTCTTTTGCACGTGAAAATCTTACAAATTAAAATTAACTCTTTGAGAGAAATTGTTATTCATTTTTTTTTTTTGGCAACAATAAAGTTTATAAAATTTAACAGAATAATGTCAGTTTATTCTGTATGAAAATAACGAACTTTTTCATTTATAATCAAATAGTTGAATAAATAAATGAAAATATTATTCTATATAGTATATAAATACTATTTTCATTTCTGCGTTTAAATAAATCTATATGCAAATATCTATACAAAGGCATTCATTAATTCATTCCTTTTGCTTTGATTTGACTTCAAAAAACCATACATACTTTCACATTTGTGATATTTTTAGATGAGATGCTGTTGCTACGCAACGGTTAAAAGAAAAAATGAAATATAAGTAAATTCATAAAATAAAATGTTTTATATTATTCGAACACATGTATAAAATTCTATCATAAGTTATACACCTAATTTAAAAGCTCTGACAAATGTTTTGACAAAATTGCAAACTAATAAGAATAATTTAATACTCTTATTTAAAAATTTCAGCATCCAAAATTTACCATTTAAACCTATTATTCATATGAGCGATTTCTTTCAACAAATGAAAATTTGAAAATCGTCTGACTTCCCATAGAAAAGCATTATATCACAAAATAAAATGTTCTGTATATTCCGAACGAATGAACCAAATTTAACCCAAAACTATACAGCTAAATCCGGGGAGCTCATCAACATGCCCAGGGAATTTCAAGCCGATCGGATGCTTTTTGCGGCAGTTACCGCGGAACAGACAGACAGACTAACAGACAGACAGACTAAAGGAAACCAAAACTTTTCGTGTCTCCACAGTAAGCCTTCACTGACGTTTCGGCAACTAGTAAATCTGCAGATCATGAGCCTCAATCGTCATCTTTGCAAGTCATTGTTTTTTAATACTCATTGCATAATATTCAACTTCCTACAAAAAGCTTTTTAAAGTTTTCAAATTACATAAATATTTATGAGCATACAAGATACTTCGTAAAGTTTCAGAAATTAAAAGTGTTAAACAAGTGGTTGTACATTGATGTTCTGAAATTCTGATGAGCTACTTATTCTGGTAACTTTTTAAATCAAAAATTGCATTTCTTCAGGGGAGCTCTGCCCCCCTGAACCCCCCGTAGTCTATTTAAATTTACATTCGTAATTTTTTATTGATTGTGCGGATGGTTATAGTATATCTTAGATTTTTTTTACGCTGTGATTTATAAGGATAAGCATAAGTGTTTTTTTATAAATGAATAAAATTTAAATTTAAAATAAAATATTCATGTTAACCGTACACAGACAATAAATCTTGAAGTGACGCCAAAAATGTAACCCTAAAATCCGCAACATTCGGCACAACACAACGACGTGCTTAAAAGGATGAAGTCAAAGAATTTGGTCCCTGCTCCACGTGCTTGTTTTGTTTGGGCCGAATGAGGGCATTTAAATCTGAGCGATAACGCACATCGTATTGCAAACTGTTTTTACGGCATACTGCATCTCCATCTATCTCTTTCCTCCGTGAATAATAGTTAATTTTATTTTACCCAAGATCTTTTTATTTCAGCATCTTTGTTTTCGATAAATGACGTCTAATTCACCTGCTATGCGTACTTACTCAAAACTTTTCATCTTGTTATATTAAGAAATACTCGAGAGTTTTCTTTTTATTTTTAATATGCCGCCATATTAATTTTTCTATTCTTAATTTTATTTTTCATTTTCCTGTTTCACGACAAAACATTTCAATTGAAAATTGTTTAAAAGAAAATATTATTCCGGGTTTTATTTTCTTGGCAACAATTAAAGAAATATTGGTAAATGTTATGGGAAAATGTTACGTTATTCTCTATGAAAATAATGAACTTTTGTATTTTTAAGTAAAATATTTCAATAAAATAAATAAAATAAATGAAATATTGCCTATTTTTATTTCTGGGCTAAAATCCTTCTATATGCAAAGATACAAATGCATTAATTCATCTGTTTTGACGTTGGCTTTACTCAAGCATTATACACGGGTCATTCCATGTCAGTTCAGGCAGGCATGTAACCCACCATCACAGATTTTGATGAAACTGCGTGTGTTTGTTCCTTTTATTAAGATATGATTCCCAGTATTTTTTTTTACTCCTTTGTCAAATAGTTTCTGAGAAAAAAATTGTCAAAATTTTGAAAAACTGCCATCAGTTGGCATTCTTGACTGCTCGATTTTCAAATGTAGCATGACATAAATATGATCATATTTCAATATCTATTCCACAAATCATCTTCAAATAATTTATGCATAATATATAGGGTACGTATTTTATGAAAAAAAATACTGTTACGCTTATATAACATTTTAAGTGTGTCTAAAAAAATGTTTAATCTTTGAAGTCGTGATTTTTTTATGAAAAATAATGCATTAACTAAAATAGCATTATTAACAAAAGGCGGTATTTTTATTAAATTTATTTTTTGTGGGGGATATACTTAAAGGTGTCCTTTACCTGATTCTGAAATAAAAGTAGTGGGATTTTGGGTGTTTTTAGTAGTATTTCATATTTAAAAATATTTTGAGGCGTATTTCAAATCAAATCAAGCAGAGTCATTCCATGTCAGTTCGCCTAAGACATTTAATTCACTTTCACAAATTTCAATGAAACTGGGTATGTTCATAGCTCATTTTAAGACAGGGTCAAGGAAATTAAAGGTGATTACAAGTAAAATATTTTTTAAGATAAAAAAAATATCTAAATTTTGAAATTTTTTAAAAAATGTTTTTAATGACAGATCTATATTCTAAAGACTGCATAAAAAAAAGTCATTTCAATATAAAATCACTAAATAAGTTTCAAATAATGTATATGTGACAAACAATGTAGGCAGATTATTATTTATTGTTGTTTGTCATGTTTAAATGCTAAGAGTGTGTTTAATCTTGTGAATTCTTAAAATCAAGAATTTTGTGAAAAATGTGTTAATCAAAAATTTATTATTAACCAAAGGCAGGCTGTTATTACTTTTTTTAATTGTACGTAAAAATATCTTTTCAATAGTTATAAAATAAAAATAGTTAAAATATGAGCAATTTTAACAAAATTTTCATAAAATGTGAATGTTTAATGATAAATATTGAAGCTTTTCATGCTAAGATGTACTAAAATGACTACGTTATCGTGTATTTCTACTGTTGCTTAAATATAATACATACAATAATAAAATAACAAATATTATTTATAGCAATAAAATTTAAATTAAATAGTATCAGTTCCTTTACCAACACTACATTGCTCAACAGCCGACTTAAAATCAACAGCCCACTCTTATTGAAAAATGCTTTCAACTGTTCAAATAATAAATAAACTGCATTTAAAAATTTTAGTATCAACTTATTATCTTAAGACGATAATAATAACTAAACAACATGAATTTATAAATCAGCTTTTAATTGAAAAGTCATGAAATGGTCCCTTTGTTGTTCATCGAGTCAATCAAAACAAATTATATAAAAAAAAAAATAGTGAGCCTAATATGCTGACTGCAGTGACACTTCTAACAAAACTAATTAATTCATTATCATCTGAAATCAAACCCGAAAGATCAAAAAGAAAAAAAAATCATCTGTAGTGTGAATGTGACATACTCAGTGGTTGTTGAGGTAGGAATGTCTTTGTGACATTTTCACCTGTACTTCAATAAAATATAAACATGTAAGCTTTTTTCATTCATCCAAATTAAGTAAAACAATTATAAAATTTTGTTGTCATTACACCAGATGTTAAATTTTTCGTTACATACTATAAGATAAGTTCTTTACTTTTAGATATTATTGACATAATATCATAAAATTTACTATATGTATTTTCTATAAGTGTATAAACAATATATATAGGCTTTATTAAACATAAATGAATAATTTTTAAATAATTTGTTTGAGAACAAGGATATATATACACACATATATATGTTGAAAATCCATCTTTCAGCAATATTGTGATGAAATAAATCAAATTACCGTGATTTCCGGTGTATAGCCCGCGGATCAAACTATCGTGTTTCGACCCAAAAATTTTTTAAAATAAAATGTAACTTCTTAGATCACAGTAAATATTGGTCTTCAAATACTGAATAAAATTTCTGGGTCCAAACTGAATTGTTTGATCTGCGGGCTATACATCCGCTATACATATCATTAGAAACTGAATAAAGTTACAAAAGTGCAACTCATTAAGTTTTAAATATTTTTTTAGATATAGTTATTTGAAAGATATAAATATAATGGATTATGCATTTTTTGCATATATTTAAAGCACAATACGTCAAAATTTTCTTCAAAAGAGTGAAATTTGGTATTTTTTTTTCAATATTAGCAGCTCAATGCTAAATTTTCAATATTAACAGCCAAATATGAGTTTAAAGATTAGGACTGTCATTTTGAAAATTTCTATTGGGCGGTGAGGAGCTAGTGATTTTTCTCTTTTTTGGAAAGGGATAATTGCTCTTCGCCCTAGAAGTTTTACTAAAAAACAATATTGTTTATTTTTTTCCCTTAAGAAACGAACATAAAAGATAATTTGAAAAATAAAATAAATGTATAAATAAAAATATTTCCAGGGATGATACATTGGATAGGTTTTACATTTGAAAATATTGATAATTTTAAATATGATTTAAATACTACTAAAACCAACCAAAATCCCACTATTTTTATTTCAGATCCAGTTATAATGTAGTATTATGTACAATTTAAAATTAAAAAAAATAGTCATAGAAACTCCGCCTCTGATTGATAAAGATTTTTTAATAATTTCATCATTTTTTGTAAAATATTTTTGATTTCAAAGATTATACAATTTTTTAGACACATTTAAATATTTTTTAACATTACAGCAATATTTTTTTCATAATCTACATACTTTATTTACCTTGCTTAAATTATTTGAAGAAGATTTCTTTATTAGTTATTGATATATGATTTTATATATAAAATGAGGCCTTTGAAAATTGAAGAATCATTAATGGCAACTCGTGGCATTTTTCCAAAATTTTGATAATTTTTTCTCATATGTTCACTATTTTTATTTTATAATCATTTAAAAGATATTTTTACGTACAATTAAAAAAAAAGCAATAACACCCTGCCTTCGGTTAATAATAAATTTTAGATTAACACATTAATTTTGACAAAATTCTTGATTTTAAAAATTCATAAGATAAAAGACACTCTTAGTGTTTAAACATCATAAAAAACAAGAAATAATAATCAGCCTACATTATTTGTCACATATACATTATTTGAAACCTATTTAGTAATTTTATATTGAATTTTTTTTTTTTTTTTTTTTTTTTTAATGCAGTCTTTGAATATCGAACTGTCGTTAAAAAAATTTAAAACAATTTTTCAAAATTTTGATATTTTTTATCTTAAAAATATTTTACTTAGGATCAAGAAAATTAAAGGTGATTACGTCTTAAAATAAGCTATAAACAAACCCAATTTCATTGAAATTTGCGACAGTGATTAAATGGCTTAGGGGAACTGACATGGAATGACTCTGCTTGATTTGATATGAAATGCACCTCAAAATATTTTTAAATAGGAAATACTACCAAAAACACCCAAAATCCCACTATTTTTATTTCAGAATCAGGTAAAGGACACCTTTAAGTATATCTCCCATAAAAAATAAATTTAATAAAAATACCGCCTTTTGTTGATAATGCTTTTTTTGTTAATGCATTATTTTTCATAAAAAATTCACGACTTCAAAGTTTAAATATTTTTTTAGACACACTTAAAATGTTATAAGCGTAACAATATATTTTTTTCATAAGCTGCGTACCCTAAATATTGTGCATAAATTATTTGAAGATGATTTGTAGAGTAGATATTGAAATATGATTATATATATGACATGCTACATTTGAAAACCGAGCTATCAAGAATGCCAACTGACGGCAGTTTTTCAAAATTTTGACAATTTTTTTCTCAGAAACTATTTCACCAAGGAGCAAAAAAAATTACTGGTGATCATATCTTAATAGTAAGAACAAACACACGCAGTTTCATTAAAATCTGTGATGGTGGGTTACATATTGATATTTTCCTGCCTGATTTGACGTGGAATGCCCCACACGCAATTATACTAATATTATTAGGACCAAATACATTGCTAGGCAACAGAGAAAGAAAAGGAAAAAAATGAAATATGCATTATGTCAATTTGATAAAACAAAATCCTTTATATTATTGGAAAACATGCATAAAATTCTCCCCAATATTATAAACCTAATTAAAAAAATCTCGCAAATATATTGACACAATTTATTGGAATAATTTAATAATGTTATTTAAAAATTTCATCATCAAAAATTTACCATTTAAATCCATTTTTCATATGAGCCATTTCTTTCAACAAATGAAAATCTGAAAATCGCCAGACTTGCCATTGAAAAGCATTATAGAGCAAAATAAAATGTTCCATATTTCCCGAACGAATGAACCAAGTTTAACCAAAAACTATACAGCTAAGTCCGGGTACCTCATCAACATGCCCAGTGAATTTCAAGCCGATCGGATGCTTTTTGCGGCAGTTATCGCGGAACAGACAGACAGACTAACAGACAGACAGAGACTAACAGAAACCAAAACTTTTCGTGTCTCCACAGTAAGCCTTCACTGACGTTTCGGCAACTAGTAAATCTGCAGATCAGGAGCCTCAACGTCAGCTCTGCAAGTCATTGTTTTTAGACTCACTTTGGTAATCAGTTTCCTGCAAACCGCAATTTAAAGTTTTCAAATTATATGTAATTATTTATAACAATAAAAAATACGAAGTTTTCAGACATTAGAAGCATTAAATCAAAAACGTTATGGAAGGATATTTCAAAATTTTCATGAGCTGTTAATTCTGGTATATTTTTTAAATAATAAAGTAGATTTCTTCAGGGGGCTCCGCCCCCCTGAACCCCCGTGGTCTTATTAATTTACATACGTAACTTTTTATTGATTGCGCTAATGGTTAGCGCAAATCTTAGATTTATTTTTACACTTCCGAACCTTATTTTTCAATACTGGTAACACAGAAGATGATTTACATTGACGCAATTATATTAAACGTTTAGGTTTTATGAATGAAAATGTAATTTCCTTTAAAAATAAAATAATTTTCATTCATATTTCTGAAATGAGGCGGCATTAAGAAGTAACACCCGTCAAAAAACATTTTTTCAAGCAATCTGGTTAATGCTTGGTTTTTAAGAATGAAAATATTTATTTCCCGATACAATGACGTCATTTTCGACAACGATAATTTTTCGCTGCATAATTTTGATATTTACTATAGATTTGCTTTTCAAAAGTATTTTTTTCTCATTGGAATTTTCGATTAAGAATTAACATTTCTGTTAGCTGTGTGCCAAACGATAAACCATGAGATATTAGTAACATTTTTTTTTTTTAATAATAAGAATTAATATCATAACACAAGCCCCTTTTATTTCAACCTCAAAGCGTATTCGTTTTATTTTTGATATATGAGATCAAATTCACCTTCTTTTCGTATTTTCACTTTATTTCTAATATGAAGGCGTATTCATGTCCATTTTTTATTTCATTTTCCTCTCGCACATAAAAATCTTTCAAATCAAAAATAACTGTTTAGGATAAATTTTTATTCCGGGATTGAATTTTCGTGGCAACGGCAAAAAAAAAAAAAAAAAAAAAAAAAAAAAAAATGATTGTTAAATTTTATAGCAAATGCCGATTTATTCCTTATGAAATTAATGAACTTTTTAATTTAAAAGAAAAATATTTGAACAAAATAAATAGAACATAGTCTTTCTTTATTTCTGTGGTAAATTCCATCTATATGTAAAGACACAAATGCATTAATTCGTCCCTTTTGACCAGGGCCGTGCGAAGAGAAAACTGCGCCCGGGGCAGCGTGTCAATTTGGCGCCCCCCCCCCCCTCCTTCAAAATTGATAAAGGGCAGAAACAGAAATAAATTATATTGAATACATATTTTGCGTTTATTTTAGAACTTTAAAAGATTTAATTTTAATTCAGAAATTCCAAACATCTAAATAGCAGAAAAGAAAATTGCACTTATTTGTTAATGAGATCATGATGCTTTGCGACAGATTTTTCTTAACCTTTCTCAGATATTTTTCTAGCCATTTTTAGTTCTTGTTACTCTTTAAGCTGCAGAAAATGGGTAAAAATCGCTTACAACCAGATTGGAAACAAACGGTCCCTTCAACCAATTAAGTACTAAAAAAGCAAAACAAGCAAAAAACCTGCAGAACATAATGTAATAGATATAAATAAATTATAATTTCAGTACATTAATTAAGAAAGATAACTGAAGCAATGTTTTAATTAACCTTTAACTGATGTCACAGAAATTGTCACATAACTAGTGTGAAGCGGTCTGTGAGACCGCTGCATTGAAAGATGAATAAAAAGCACAATTAACTCATAGGATGGTGGTTTTGTACTAAACTTTTTGTACAGGACTGTTATAATTTAAATTCACCTATTCAAAAGTCTCTGGTGATAGTACTAAAGTTCCAAACGAAACAAAATTTTGGTAGTGTTTGTAGTTAAACTGAAAATTGCAAGTTAAACTATAAAAATTGAAAAAAGCCTCGATCTGAGAGACCGGTAACATCAGTTAAAAGTTAACCTTTAATTGATGTTGCCGGTCTCTCAGACCGCGGCTTTTTTCAATTTTTATAGTTTAAATTGGTTTAAATACAAACACTACCGAAATCTTGTACCGTTTGGAACTTTAGTACTATCAACAGAGACTTTTGAATAGGTGCATTTTAATTATAACAGTCCTGTACAAAAAGTTTAGTACAAAAACATCATCCTATGAGTTAATCATGCCTTTTATTTATCTTTCGATGGAGCGGTCTCACAAACCACTTCACACTAGTTATGTGACAATTTCTGTGACATCAGTTAAAGGTTAATATAAAATATAATATCAGGCAAATACATTTACTTCCATTTTATTTTTCTTGCATTTAGGGTAACAAAATCGTTTATTATTTTATGTGTAAAGATTGTGACACACTAAATTTTATAGAAAGTAAATTCAGGTTGCTTAATCTCTCGACTCATAGTAGATCTTAAGTAGTTTTTTACTACTTTATTGTTACTGGAATACTTATAAATTATGCACGCTGTTTCCATGTTTTTGTAATTCCTTGTTTTCCCAAAGTTAAAATTATGGAGCAACTAAAGGATTTCTAATTGATCCATTTTATAAAAGTTCTTATATAATGGTAGAAATAAGGTTTTCGCATTTAAAACATCGCTTAACAATTCAAGTCCATTCAAGTCAGCAATAAAGGGCAAGGTCCAGGCAATATTAACAGATTTTCGATAACCGATCTTAGATTCGCACCAGCCAGAAACTCAAATTCTTGTTTTACATTTCTCAGTTTCTCAAACCTCCAGTTCAGTTGCACGTGTTCAGTTTATAGTGTCTCTACGTAACACGAAATCCTCCACATTCATATAAATTTCCAGTTTCATCAGAAGCTTCGTAGTCAAATTGTTCTGCGAATTTTACGTTTTCTGTTTTGCTCAAATAAGGACTTTAACATTTACAGACATATCCAAATCTTCGCTTTCTTGTTCAGAAATTTCCTCTCTTATTGTCAGAAATGTGTTTTTTAGTGTTTCAATCAGTTTGCTAGCGATCAAAACATTGACAGTTTTTTTTCTTCTTTTTTTTTTTTTTTTTTTTTTTTTTTTTTTTTTTTTCGTGAGAATAATATTAACTTTTTCCATTTCATTTAAAATGCTGTGTCAAACTAGTAGGCCATAAATTAAGGGGAATTTCCTTATTTGCTTTATTAAGCTTTTTGCTCCTGAGTAAGTTTACTCATTTTACTTCATTTCTATAAAATCTTCCAGAGCTTTAAAAATCTGTGGCAATTGTTTGTAAACTGCAGATATAGCTTTATTTTTTCATGACCATAGAGTATCGCCATGGGGGGGTATGGGGGGGGGAGTCTCCCCCCTCAATATATCTGAAGTTGGGAAATTTGAGCTTAGAGTTGGAAAATTCTAGATTTTTGAGACATTTTCTTTTTTTAAAGTAATAGTAAAAAAAATAACGAAATTTTTATTGTTTTGGTGATTATTTTGAGTACTGCAACAGTAAAGAATTTAAATTATAAAAAAAAAAAAAAAAAAAAAAAAAATCAGCCACACTCAATCCATCATTGTATTTTTCAGTTCTACAAAAATATTGTACATCTACCAGACCTAAATTTCTCTACTCTTGTCCATCAATAACTGACTAACCAGTTCCTTTATTTCCTCCAAAACTTTGTTCCTTTCTCAAAAATTTCACCCTACCTCCTTTTCTCCTTCCAAAAGAAAATCCAGCTATTTTAATCCAAAGGGATTGCAACTTCTTTTGAAAATTGGAGATCACTTGTAGCACAACAGAAAGGAATGTAGTAACCTACTTGAAACACAGCTACGGGTGAGAAGATTTGATGAGTTTTCACAACTTTTTTGACTAATTTTGCGATTTTTGGACAATATTTTACTCATTCTCGTGATTTTTTTGCCGCAAAAATTAGTTAATCTTCGCTGTCAAGTAAAAAGCGTTATATGAGCAAATGCGAATATAAGAAGTCGTTAGTTTAGATAAATTTGTCACATTTTACTTTTATTTGTGTGCGGAAATATGTATCAGTCCTGTTCGTTTATATTTATATGTTTTTATAAAATTTTAAACCAAAAGTCCAGTGTTCTGTGTTTAAAGCTGTTCTAAAAAGTTACTATATATCTCAGCATGAAGAAACCCTTCATAATAGGAAAGGGTTTTCGTGCAAGATTTTGGAGCATCTAAAAATCCATTCAAGGATGAAAAAGGTAAAAAATGGACGATTTTAATTTAGAACAGAAATATGACCATGAAAGCAGTCCATCAACTGAAGAAAAAATCGACATGCACTCGTTGCACTTGAATAAAATTATGAAGAAATAAAGATTTCCTTACAGACAAGCTCACAAACAATTATGAATATTAGGATGTGACTGGAGAAGCTGAGTTCCGAAAGCACCGTAGGAAAACGGTTTCACCAAAGGCAATAGATAAAAATAATAGCACAGCAATGGACATTGATACACATAAGTGTTACAGTAAAGAATTATAAGAAATACAAGAAAATTTCGGGAATTTAGTAATGGGCTTAAATGAAAATATTCCCTATATCAAGAGAATATTGCAGCAATGCATTCCATATTTAAATTACAATTATGCAAGGGAAAAGTTAATAATGTTTCAACCTGGATATGAGAAACCGGATGTACAATACTTGCAGAGTCAAATAGAAATAAACCAAATCCCAACTCACTTAACAAACCTTTTACTCATGCCATGAAGTTCAAAGACTATTTGGGTCACGCCGTCAAACTATATACTTGCACATTCACAGCAGCTTATCTTTATGGCGTTGCATCTAATGAAAGAATCTTTAGTCAAATAAAAATTTAAAAAATATATATTGCAAGCTACAATGAGGGATGACAGACTTGACAGCCTAATGCTTTTAAAATATGAAAGTGAAATAGGGAATTTTATTAAACTAAGCGATGTTATTAACAGGTGGGCTTCTTTGAAGACCACAAGAATTAATATTAAGTGAAAACAAGTCGGATGTGCCAATCCCAAAATTTTCTTCTACTCCACACATGTTAATGCCTCAAAATTTGCAATCACAGTGCCAAAATTAAATGACAATTCTTTGCCTATAATAGCAAACTCTTAAGGTATAGATTTGTTGAATTGTGTGCATTTAAAAAGGACATATAAGCATAGCATTTTTCAAACAAATAATTGAATTTTGGCACCCAGCCTCTTAGATGTCTGCAACCAAAATTCCTTACTCAAAGTACACAAAAGCGATAGCTTTGGACAGTATAGACCCAAACCTAATAAGGATCTATTTATGTGGAAGTGCTACTTACGTGGAATATGAAGTTTGACTAAATGCAGCGCCACCTGCTATATGATATACATAAAAAGCTAATCTGCATCAAATTATGTCAAGGTTTAACAGAATATGACGTTTGATCAAATTCCGTGCAATAGTTTTTGAGATATGATTATCGCTAAAATCATGTAAATAGTGAAAAATGCCGCATAGCAGTGCCACCTGTTGGACGATTTACACCAAAAACAAATCAGCACCAATTTTTATCAAGGTACACTCAAACCTCGTTAACACGAACTGTTTCCGATTGCCTCGTCCAGTTGTATGTAATGTAGTTAACTTCCGATAAGACGAACTACTTTTAATACGAACAAAAAAAGTTTCCCCTGGAGTGTCGCGTTAACGAGGTTCGACTGTATAAGTGAATCTCTAAAGTTTTATTAAATTTCGTGCATTAGTTCTTGTGTTAGAGCGCCCACAAAATTTGTATCACATATAGACAGACAGATATTTTCTAAAAACAGTCGAATCGTGTTCAGGACATACTAAAACGTATAAATCAGTCTAAAACCGGAAGTCGAATTTCTTCACGAATCCAATACTTTCTTCTTGTAAAGATAGAAGAAAGTAAAAAGCGTCTTTATTTTTTTAGTAAACAAACCCATAATTAGAATTTTTATGTTTTCAGTTTCAGAATTTTTCTTTGGAAAGGAATTTTTTATGCAAAAGTATCATTATAATTATTACACACGTTGTGCATATCATTTCAGTCGAAAATTGGAGCAATTTGTTTCAAGTTGGGAAATTTTCGAATTCTCCCCCCCCCCCCCCCCGAAAAAATATCTGTGGCTACGCCCCTGAGTATCGCAATGTTTCTTTAAATAAACTGATAAGTGGGACATAAGTATATCCCATCTTTCAGTAGAAGAGAAGAAACAACAAACACATTTTATGCAGTTCCGGACATTTTTGGACATACACCAGCAGCACGAACTAAAAGTTTAGAGAATGTGCAGAACATGGTAAAAAATAGACGAATTTATTTACTTCGACGATTCGATCTTACACAGCATTATATTGGGAAGCCATATTTGCACCATATCACAACATTGAGCTCTGAAGGGTTCATATTGGTATTGTTTATGACGGCCCATTATCTACAAGTTGGATATAGTAGGCCGGAGTGGGGTGGGAGTGTCCTCTGTAAGGTCTTTCTAAGGGAACCTAACCCGTATTTACGCAAGGTTCAAAGAAAACTACGGACAATTTCGAACGATTAGGCTGACGTGCGCGATTGGGTCGAAGTCAGCACCACCCGTCTATCGTCTTTGAGAACAAAACCTCTCGTGCAGCTGTGAATGTCGAGATTGTCGGACATTAGCTTATCTTAAATTTCTTATGCTAATTTTTTCTTTTTTTTCTTTTTTTTCGGCTTGATGTAGTCAAGAAACCTTTCCACGAATGAAAATTTTCTATTTTCGGTATCGTATAATTTGCGTCATTTGTTCTTTGTGGGGTGTACTGGATCCTAAACTGGACTGTGTTTTAAATTCAGTAACTTGCAAATGGTTACAATTATTAAAAGAAATTCTTGCAGGAGAGTTATGTAAGATATTAGAAGTATTTTTACTGCGGTTCTCGGTTTTAGTTCCAAATAGCAGAGATAGATTGCAAGCAATGAGCACTCAATAGAGGTCTAAACTGAAATCCCTTAGCATCATACGAAGGAAGGAGGTTAAATATATAGAATAGGCCCCTAAAAATAAGATTGTATTGGAGAATGAGACCCACTCTTGAGACCTCTTTTCGCATCAGTGTTGGGCGATTCCGGTTTTGGCCTTGATTGAGCACTTATGGCGCTAGATGTTGTCTTTATAGTGCTTGTGGGATTATACATTGCTGGCATAATTGTCAATTCAGTATAAACTTGATTGTTTACACGAACATGGTTTAATAAAGTATACTGCTGTAACCTGAATTGACTATAAATCTGTTTAATTCTTCAACAAATCATCGATATTTATGTTGTAATGTGAAATTGTAAAACTGCAGTATAAGAATTGAAAAAGTCATTTGTAACGCGAGCAGCTAGTGGATTTGGTCTGCCCTTCGGCATTGCACTATCACGTTAAAGCGTAAGCTGAGTTCCCGAGGTGGTCATCCCTGCTTGCAGCGCCATCTGTAGTTGGAACTAAAGTCGGGAATCGAGGTAAAGAAAATACTGACATTTTACATTACCTTCCCGCAATTTTTTTTTTTTTAAATAGCTGTCACCATTTACAGGTTATTGAATTTTAAAAACAGTCAGTCCATTTTAGGACACTCGGTATATGGAGGGCGATCGAACGAAATTGAAAAATACCTTGCTCTATTAATTTCTTCTACAATCGTTTTTCTTACTTCATTGGCAAGAAAGTTCATAATTTGATCCTGAATATGATTTGCCATTTGTCTTTTTCACTTTCAATAATTTTCACTATCATTTGAAAGTGGCCTCTTTTCAAATTTGCTGTCGATTATATGATTTAATTTTAAACGTCTCTCAAGTTTCTTTTAGGGAATGCCTGCATTCCTGCGTTCTAGAGCATTTTCATGCTCAGGAATTTTAGGATTTAGTTTCTTCCACAAGAAAAACTCACAACCTGGATTGGCTAACTTTGGAGGGTGATCATGATAATTGGTGAATAGTAAAAAGAAAAAAACAAAACAAAATATAGTGATTCCCTCAATTAAGTTATCCAATAAGCCGCAATCAACGTTAATAATTTCTCCACTAGGACTAGGTATAATTTTCTTGAACGTTAGTTTGGAAAATCGTAGTCCTTATGCAATCGCAGATTTCATGTAATCAGCATTTTCATCCTGTACTGGACCTTTTTTTAACAGCAAAGTAATGACCGAAAGACTATAAGAATGATCCCATAGTGGAATCAGAATAGGTTAGCAATTCATATTCACTGAGGGTAGCAGGTATCAGAAACTTTCGTATACGATGTAAAGGGTTCAAAAGTTTAAGAGTGCAAAAGTTTATAACGACACTGTAATAAAATATCACAAAAGCATATTATAAAATCATCAGATCTAAAGAGTCAATGAAAAGTAAATGTGAACAGCGCAGTAATTTTGAAATGAAAAATGTAAATACTTCCATTGGGGAAAATATTCCCGATACGTAAATATATACATTTAGTTTTACAAAAATATAGAATATCGAAGAGTGAAAAAAAAAATTCCAATGAAAATGATCGACGACAATAAAAAAAAAACTGAAATTGGTAGTACAAATTTGGCGCCCCTAAATTTCCGCGCCCGGTGCGACCGCCCCCTTCGCCCCCCCTTTCGCACGGTGCTGCTTTTGACTTTGATTTAACTTCAAACAATTACAAATACTTTCACATTTACGATATTTTTAGGTGTAATTCGCTGCTAGGTAACAGTTAAAAGATAATAAAAACAATTAAATATGTGCTTAAAAAGAAAATTTATATATTTTATGTTATTGAAACACATATATAAAATCCCTCCATAAAAGTTATACACCGAATTTAAAAACTCTGACAAATGTATACACAAAATTTCAAACTAATATGAATAATGTATGGTTCTAATTAGGAAATTTCATCATCCTTAATTTAGCATTTAAATCCTTCAATCATATGAGCCATTTCTTTTCAACAAATAAAAATGGAAAAATCGTCTGAATTGCTATAGGAAAGCATTAAGTCGCAAAATAAAAAGTTCTATATATTCCGAACGAATGAACCAAATTTAACCAAAAACTATACAGCTAAATCCGGGGATTTCACCAACATGCATCCTTAATTTTAAGATAATCGGATGCTTTTTACGGCAGTTATCGCGGAACAGACAGACAGACTAACGGAAACCAAAACTTTTCGTGTCTCCACAGTAAGCCTTCACTGACGTTTCGGCAACTAGTAAATCTGCAGATCAGGAGCCTCAACGTCAGCTCTGCAAGTCCTTGTTTTTAGACACACTTTGGTAATATTCAGTTTCCTGCAAACCGCAATTTAAAGTTTCCAAATTATGTAATTATTTATAAGAATAAAAAGTACGAAGTTTTCAGACATTAGAAGCATTAAATTAAAAACGTTATGGAAGGATATTTCGAAATTTTCATGAGCTGTTAATTCTGGTATATTTTTTAAATAACAAAGTAGATTTCTTCAGGAGGACTCCGCCCCCCTGAACCCCCCGTGGTCTTATTAATTTACATACGTAACTTTTTATTGATTGCGCTAATGGTTAGCGCAAATCTTAGATTTCTTTTTACACTTCCGAGCCTTATTTTTCAATACTGGTAACACAGAAAATGATTTACATTGACGCAATTATATTAAACGTTTACGTTTTATGAATGAAAATGTAATTTCCTTTAAAAATAAAATAATTTTCATTCATATTTTATGAAATGAGGCGGCATTAAGAAGTAACACCCGTCAAAAAACATTTTTTCAGGCAATCTAGTTAAAGCTTAGTTTTTAAGGATGAAAATATTTATTTCCCGATACAATGACGTCATTTTCGACAGCGATAATTTTGCGGTGCATAATTTTGATATTTACTATATATTTGCTTTTCAAAAGTTTTTATTTTTTTATTTTTTTCTCATTGGAATTTTCGATTAAGAATTCTGTGTGCAGACGATAAACCATGAGATATTAGTAACATTTTTTTTATTAATAATAATTAATATCATAACACAAGCCCCTTTTATTTCAACCTCAAAGCGTATTCGTTTTATTTTTGATATATGAGATCAAATTCACCTTCTTTTCGTATTTTCACTTTATTTCTAATATGAAGGCGTATTCATGTCTATTTTTTATTTCATTTTCCTCTCGCACATAAAAATCTTTCAAATCAAAATTAACTGTTTAGGATAAATTTTTATTCCGGGATTGAATTTTCGTGGCAACGGCAAAAAAAAAAAAAAAAAAAAAAAAAAAAAAATTGATTGTTAAATTTTATAGCAAAATGTCGATTTATTTCTTATGAAAACAATGAACTTTTTAATTTAAAAGAAAAATATTTGAACAAAATAAATAGAACATAGTCTTTCTTTATTTCTGTGGTAAATTCCATCTATATGTAAAGACATAAAGGCATTAATTCGTCCCTTTTGACTTTGATTTAACTTCAAACAATTACACATAGTTTCACATTTACGATATTTTTAGGTGTAGTTCGCTGCTAGGTAACAGTTAAAACATAATAAAAACAATTAAATATGGGCTTAAAAAGAAAATTTATATTAAAAAAATATTTTATATTATTGAAACACATATATAAAATCACTCCATAAAAGTTATACACCGAATTTAAAAACTCTGACAAATGTATACACAAAATTTCAAACTAATATGAATAATGTATGGTTCTAATTAGGAAATTTCACCATCCTTAATTTAGCATTTAAATCCTTCAATCATATGAGCCATTTCTTTTCAACAAATAAAAATGGAAAAATCGTCTGAATTGCTATAGGAAAGCATTAAGTCGCAAAATAAAATGTTCTATATATTCCGAACGAATGAACCAAATTTAACCAAAAACTATACAGCTAAATCCGAGGATTTCACCAACATGCATCCTTAATTTTAAGATAATCGGATGCTTTTTACGACAGTTATCGCGGAACAGACAGACAGACTAACAGACCGACAGACTAACAGAAACCAAAACTTTTCGTGTCTCCACAGTAAGCCTTCACTGACGTTTCGGCAATTATAATTTTTGTTTTTAGTTTCAGTATTTTTCTTTGGAAAGAATTTTTTTTACGTATAAGTATCATTATCATTAAACACACATTGCTCATATCATTTTAGTTGGAAAATAGAGCAATTTGTTTCAAGTTGGGAAATTTTTGAATTCTCCGTCCCCCCCCCCTCCCCGAAAAAAATATTTGTAGCTACGCCCCTGAATGGTGGGTGTTATTTAGATTAACATAAAGATGATGTGGAAAAATATTGGGCTTCATATTCGAATTCAATTCCAGGGTACTTTCTTTTTACTACAAATTTTTAAAGTGTACGAACACTTTTGAGAGCCACTGTGTATTTCGCTTTTCCAATCTATTATTATACTGGGTGATCAATTTAAAAGAGTACCGTTTGTTTTTTGTATTATCCACATCTATGATATATGTAGCAAGACTTTCAACATCATTACTGATTTAATGTGCGGGTATCGTTTTTTTTTTTTTTTTTTTTTTTTTTCACTTTCTAAATGAGAAAACTAGTTTTTAAACATAAATTAGCTTGCTTGAACATCAATAGTAATTTTGAATCCGATTCTGAGCAAATGATTTGGGTAAATCGTCTGCTTCTTCAACCATCTTTTTTTTTTTTTTTTTTTTTTTTTTTTAACTCATTCCGTGAATTACGAATGGCAACAATAAAAACCGCCTGCATGAACTAATTCTTGGACTTTGAAAATGGCTCGTTATTCTGCGTTCTGTGGAAGGACGTGAAAATTTGAATTAAATTGTGTTTTTCAAAAATAAAATTATCACAGGATTGAGTAACATTATGCGTCTCCATTTCTGTTTTACCTCACAAAATTTCAACAGTGTTGGAAATTGTCTCCCACACACCCACACTTAAACAAGGTTCAAACAATTATACTCCAGTGTTAGGTTAGAATAGTTGCCACATTCATCAGATTTAAGGGTAATAAGAAAAACCAACGGGTACTCTTTTAAATTGATCACCCTGTTTTAAAATCTATCTGTCTCTTTGTATTTCACAGCTATTCCTCCTAGAATCTGGAACGCAGCGCGAAAAAATTAATACCGGTATTTCGCATGGATCCGAAGATGTCATATAAAATCTCGGAATTTTAAAATTTGAATTATTTTCCGGTATATTAATTTTTATAACTTTTAACGAATTTTCTCTAAAGATAGCAAATAAATTACACCATTTTTGGGGATAAAAAGAAGAAAAGAGAAATGAAAGGGATTATTAGGGGAGGGGGGGGGGGTTAAGTGATTTTATCATTAAAATTGAATAGAAAAATATTTTCAATTTAAATATACGTTATGATTAAACTTTTCAAGAAAATCCGAGGAAAAAAACATATTTTCACTGCATTTAGGTGGAAAATTATTGCCCCTTATTCACAAGAATTAAATTTATAGAGTAAGAATATGCTATTTTCAATTAATTATTTTTGAATGATGGCGATTAAAATGTTTCACAAGAACGCTAAAAGTAGAAAGGTTTCCGAGTTAAAATGATATTGTTTTACCGTAAAGCATTTAATTCCGAAACTAAAATATTTTTTATAAGTTCGCCAATACATCATTTTCTTTTTATCAGCTCCGTAATTAGAAACCAAATTTTAAAAGAACAATGCTCTTTTGATAAATAATTTTTTACAAAAAAAAAAAAAAAAAAGAAAGAAAAAGAAAAAAAAAAAAAGCTATTTAACAAATTACAACGACCATTTGGAAAATGATTTTTTCAAAGACTAAAATTTAAGACATAAAAAATCGTACGGAGTTGATCATACATTACGTACGCCCTGAATTAAACATTAATAGTGTTATTACACGTAAAATTTCCAAGCGTGAAAAATTGCCTGCGACTCGTACGTATTATCCACCTGAAACTTACGTATTATCCAAGCATTTCATTGGCTGTTCGGGAAAAGGCTTTTCCATCGTCAGATTTCCAAGAAATCTGATGACCCGTTTTAAATGAAATTTCATTCTTAAACTTCTAAACATCCTACACTATTACTTTTTACACCGTCGGTTAGAGAAAAAAATGTACTTTTAAATGCAATTTGTTTGAAAGCTGTATCTCAATTTGTTTCTGAGTTATTAATTTTTATTTTATTTTTTGTAGTTTTTATTAATTTTTTGTCATAGTGGCAACATAAGGTATCCATCTCTGTTGAAATTAAATAGAAATACAGATTACTGTATAGACCAATCAGAAAACGAATAAAATGCAGATTAAACCAATCAAAAGCTTCAGATATGCTTTTGATTTCCTACCCTGACGAGAACAATAACAATTTTTCCAAATGGTTAAAAAAAAAAAGAGAAGTAAACACTTTCCAACGCATTCAGAATAATATAACAAAACTGTAACGTTTTGTAAGTTAAAATATTCTGTCTAATACAACCATATGGAACCGCATAAGACATTTGAAAACGCGATTTCAGCTGTTCCTATCTACAATAGGAAAGTTATCCGAATACTTTGAGCAGCCCTGTTGCCCTGTGTATGATATATAGATATGCGTCTATTAACTACATGCATGCAAAAATTTAGTTCCGTTAGGAAATAGTCAGTTAAAAATTCCCCTTCAACCATTTCTGCTAATAAGGAGAATGGTACGTGAATTCTTTTGTGCAGTATGCGAGGTATAGAATTTATATACAACGAGTAACATGCAAAAAATTAGTTACATTTAAAAGCGCATACCGACGTTGAAAACGAACTTTCAGAAATTATTGTTCAAAGACAGTACTGTAACCGATTTCTTTTGTGTGTCCCTATAAATGTACGACAAATGTTATGAATGCCCTATTCTATCGCAATCATTTTATAGTGAAATTCGGTGATTTATATCAGTTTCATTTGAAATAGCGTAATGTCATTAAAATACTCTGCAAACGATTTTTCTCCATATACCGTAATGTAATAGAGTTCGTTTGAGTGCCCCTGTAAATCTATTAATGCTACACACTTCATATACAATACTAAACATGACATGGTAAATATCATTAACATATTTCGATTGC
This sequence comes from Maratus speciosus, assembly GCA_963932465.1. Lineage (NCBI taxonomy): Eukaryota > Metazoa > Arthropoda > Arachnida > Araneae > Salticidae > Maratus > Maratus speciosus. The sequence continues at coordinate 94,653,692 of OZ010791.1, forward strand.
ATGAAAATTCGAGTATATCTACGTGAGTCAGAGCGTGGATAGACAAACCGAATTCATAAACACTTTTGAACTTTGTTGGAAAGTGTTGAAAAAATGTGTTTTTTGTATAGGAAATCACCATCTCAATCAATTAATTCAGCCCAGGGCCGGCGCCAGGTCCCGCGGAGACCTGCAAGGTAGCAATGGGCCCAACTTATACTGCAATACTGGAGTTATAAAATTTATTTTTTAATTATATATATCATAGAATAATATATAATATAGATAATAAAATGTATGAAAAATGCCACTACTTTCACATTTAATGTGCATAATTCTTTTTAATTACGCAAAATCTCCTATTTTAAATGTTTATTACTTTCTTCTACGAGTATCTTTACAAGAAGAAAGTATTGGATTCATAAAAATTTTCGAATCTAGTTTTCGACGGAATTCGAAAACCAGAATTCGAAATTCACACGTTCGGAACTTTGGTTCACACATTCGGAATTTACACGTTTTAGGTGTCAGAGAACCCGAAAAACATGTTTTTACAAAATGTCTGCCTGTATGTATGTAACACAAATTTTGTGGGCGCTTTATCTCAAGAACTAATGAACGAAATTTAATAAAACTTTAGATTCAGTTAGTCCCTGATAAAAAAACTGGTGCTGATTACTTTTTGGTGTAAATCGAACAACAAATGGCACTGCTATGCTGCGTTTTTCACGATTTCCGCAATAGCTATATCTTAAGAAATTATGCGCGGATTTTTATAAAACTTCAAATTTCGTTAGTCCTTGATATAATTTGGTTTTAATTACGTTTTGGTGTAAATAGCGCCACAGGTGGCGCTGCTATGAGGCATTATTCATGATTATTGCAGTAGCTCTATCTCAAGAACTAATGCACGAATTTTCATCAAACTTCAGGTTCCGTTAGTACCTGATATAAATTAGTGCTGTTTATTTTTTGGTGTAAATCGCCCAACAGGTGCGCTGCTAGGCTGTATGTTGCAAGATTTGCGCAATAACTGTATCTCAAGAACTAATGCATGAATTTTCACCAAACTTCAGATTCAGTTAGTCCCTGATATAAATTGGTCCTGATTAGTTTTTGGATAAATCGCCCAACAGGTGATGCTGCTATGCAGATTTATTTTTACGATTCCGCAATAGTTCTATCTTAAAAACTAATGCAAGGATTTTCATCAAACTTCAGATTCAGATAGAACTTGACATAAGTTGTTGCTGATTAGATTTTGGTGTAAATCACGTAACTGTGGTGGCTCTGATATGCTTCATTCAGAAAGTATTAACATATATGAGATAGAAGAAAGTTTTGGGATTGCCACAACTGAATCGGAGTAGTTTTTTCTCGTTCAAGGTGACTTTCAGAATCATAAAATCTATTAATTCCTCGACAATCACATCATCTTCTACGTTTAAAAAATAAAGTTAATACTCGCTTTTCTATCACGAAGAAACATTCAAAAACAAATATAGAGCAAAAAATATTATATATATACAGAGGGAACAATAATTCGAATTGTAATATAGAGATTTGGTTGCTCCTAATAAGATCCCAATTGGCGCGGGCTCGTTTGTCCGATGGTTACGGCGGCCCTAATTCAGCCAAATGGGTCATTCTCCCAAAAGTGTACTATTCCAGTTCCACAGCATTTTTCAGAATTTGACATGGATATTTTTGGATTAATTAGTCCCCGGTACGGTATGCTATTTCTTTCTCCCAGCTTATTTTGTGTCATCTTCAAACTAGTATGTTGCGGCCATCACAAAACTTTCTTCTATATAAATCACATCAATTAAATCATTTAAATAGTACAAGCAATTACATCAATTTAGCATCAATTCATATCAAAGTATATCTGAATTTGAAGTTCGATGAAAATCCATGCATTAGTTCTACAGATAGAGCTATAGCGGAAATACAGAAAAATGTAGCATAGCAGCGCAACCTGTTGAGCGATTTACACCAAAACATAAATAACACTAATTGATATCACGGTATACCTGAATCTGAAGTTTGATGAAAATTCGTGCATTAGTTATTGAGATAGAGCTATGGTGGAAATTCTGAAAAATGCAGCATAGCAGCGCCACCTGTTGAGCGATTTGCACAAAAACATAAACAGCACTAATTCATATCAAGGTCCTACTTGAATCTGAAGTTTGTTGAAAATCCAAGCATTAGTTCTTCAGATAGAGCTATTGCGGAAATTGCAAAAAATGCAGCATAGCAGCGCCACCTGTTGAGCGATTTACACCAAAATCTATAAAACGTCAATTCATGTTAAGGTATACCTGAATCTGAATTGTGATGAAAATTCGTGCATTAGTTATTGATATAGAGCTATGGTGGAAATTCTGAAAAATGCTGCATAGCAGCGCCACCTCTTGAGCCCTTTACACCAAACACTAAACAGCACTAATTCATATCCATGTATACCTGAATCTGAAGTTTGTTGAAAATCCAAGCATTAGTTCTTGAGATAGAGCTATTTCAGAAATTACAAAAAATGCAGCAGAGCAGCGCCACCTCTTGAGCGATTTACACCAAAATGTTTAAAACAGCAACTCATGTCAAGGACTAACTGAATCTGAAGTTTGATGAAAATCCGTGCATTAGTTCTGGAGATTGAGCTATTGTGGAAAACGCGGAAAATGTTGCATAGCACCTGTTGAGCGATTTACACCAAAAACTAATCAGCACCAATTTATATCAGGGACTAACTGAATATAAATTTTTATTAAATTCTGTGTATTAGTTCTTGAGATAGAGCGCCCACAAAACTTGTGTCACATACAGACAGACAGACTCACAGACTAACAGAATCACGTACTCACAGACAGACATTTTGTAAAAACATGTTTTTCGGAATCTCTGACCCCCCTAAAACGTGTAAATCCGTCGAAAACCGAAAGCCGAAAATTTTCACGAATCCAATACTTTCTTCTTGTAAAGATAGAAGAAAGTAAAAATAACGTTACCTTAGTCGTAAAACAAAGCAGTACGATTAAATAATCTATAGCAATTTTTTAAACTTTTAAGCGTCGTACATTTTCAATTTTTATACCGTCGTATTGGGAAAAAAAGTACTTTTAAATGCAATTTGTTTGAAAATGGCATCTCTATTTATTTTTGAAACATTAATTTTTTTGTAGTTTTGGAGCCATTTGCTTAATATTGGCAACGGAAGTACTCCATTTCTGTAGAAAGTAAAGGAAAAATAGTTGTAAAATATTAATTATATATTTTTGTTGCCAATTTTTTTGTAATAACCGATAGAAAATGTAATTAAAATACGTGCTATTTTGAAAAAGTATAAACGAAAGATTTCTGTTAAAACATGGAGCTATTATAAACTATATTTAATTTTAAGTATCTATAGTTGCAAACAAACGAAGGCAATCATTAGACAGCCGTTTTTTGGGGGGTTTTTTTGGTCGAGTTTCTTTAATGACTGCATCTTTTTGCTGCATTTGTGTATTATTTCGCGATAGTGACGTCCTATGCCTACTTTACTGTAGATGCTTAAGAGTGGATCATAAATGTGGAATTCTTAAGCGGATGCGAATAACGTCATTTTACATAAAATAAAAGCGTGTGTTGTAAGTCTTAAAATTGAAATATGTTTTGTACTATTTATATATACATATATATTTTTTTTTTTTTCATCTGGGGCGACACTAAATTCTGAAAAAGCAGAATTCCTGTTTTCTAGTTTATATTTTCTGTTGATAATGAAAGAATACTAAATGTGTTGTGTTCATACATTTTTTATAGTTTCTGTATCTTTTTTATTTCTCCGTTCACAGTATGTGAGATCTCACCTCCGTGTCATGTCCGAAACCCAATGTTATTAATAGTCCAAGAGCTGTTAAACATTTTAGGGAAGGTATTTGAGGCACTCTAAAAATTTGTGCAACTCTTCTTTTGTAATAGCTGAATACAAAATCGAATGTCTGGCTGAAGGATCGTGGCCCAAAAACTGTGCCAGACACGTGTCAAGTGCCATTTTTTGACTACCCCCCCCAAAAAAGGTATTTGAGGCACGCTGAGATTGAGACAGAATAATATTTATACTTAGAAAAAAATATTTTGAAAACGACAGACACTTTAGTCGGCCCAAAAACTGTGCCAGACACGTGTCAAGTGCCATTTTTTGACTACCCAAAAAAGGTATTTGAGGCACACTGAGATTGAGGCAGAATAATATTTATGCTTAGAAAAAAATATTTTGAAAATGACAGACACTTTAGTCGGCACAAAAACTGTGCCAGACACGTGTCAAGTGCTAAATGGCACTTGACACGTGTCTGGCACAGTTTTTGGGCCACGATCCTTCAGCCAGACAATCGATTTTGTATTCAGGCATTACAAAAGAAGTGTTGCACAAATTTTCAGGGTGCCTCAAATACCTACTCAAAAATGTTCAACAGCTCTCCTACTATAAGGAAATTGTTTGATTACTTATTTCATAGAAAACTTGTATGTTGTGGTCATCACAAAACTTTCTTCTATCTCATACATGTCAATACTTCAAAATTCACTATCTCATCTCAGTGCCAAATTAAATGGCAATCTGTGTTCATAATGAGAATTCTAAAAATATGAAATTCCGTGCATTAGTTCTCGAGGTATGACTGTCGCTGAAATCGTGTAAATCCAGAAAATGCAGCATAGCAGCGCCACCTATTGGGTTATTTACACCAGAACCTAATTATTACCAACTTATGGCAACGTTTAACTGAATATGAAGTTTGAGGAAAATTCGTGCATTAGTTCTTGAGATAGAGGTATTGCGCAAATCATGACATATGCAGCATAGAAGCGCCATCTGTTGAGCGATTTGCAACAACACATAATCAGCAGCAATATTAATCAAGTTATACTTAAATCTGAAGTTTGATGAAAATTCGTGCATTAGTTCTTGAGATAGAGCTATTGAGGAAATAGTTTAAAATGCAGCACAGCAGCGCCACCTATTGGGCGATTTACACAATCACATAGTCATCACCAATACATAACATCATTTCATATGCAGCATCATTTCATATGAAGGATTAACTAAATCCGAAGTTTGATGAAAATGTGTGCATTAGTTCTTGAGATAGAGCTACTGCGAAAATAGTGTAAATCCTGCAAAATGCAGCATAGCAGCGCCAACTGTTGGGCGATTTACACCAAAACGTAAACAGCATCCATTCATGTCAAGGGCTAACGGAATCTGAAGTTTTATAAAAATCCGTGCATTAGTTCTTGAGATAGAGCTTTTGCGGAAATCCTGCAAAATGGTACATAGCAGCGCCACCTGTTGAGCGATTTACACCAAAAACTAATCAGCACCAATTTATATCAGGGACTAACTGAATATAAAATTTTATTAAATTCCGTGCATTAGTTCTTGAGATAGAACGCCCACAAAATTTGTGTCACATACAGACAGACAGACAGACGGACAGACAGACAGACGGACAGACAGACAGACAGACAGACTCACACACAGACATTTTGTAAAAACATGTTTTTTGGAATCTCTGACCCATAAAACGTGTAAATCCGTCGAAAACTGGAATTCGAAAATTTTCATGAAACCAATACTTTCTTCTTGTAAAGATAGAAGAAAGTAAAAAGTAGTTACATAGTTATTATTCTAGCTACTACTATCTCAAGAGCTAAGTAACTTAGGATAGTCAATTACTTTCTTTGTGTTTTTGTTTGCTTTATGAGTATGGAAATAATCAGTGTCCCTCAATAAATTCTCACCTCCGTGGTCCAAACATTAAGTTGCATTTTTTGGTTAACAAATTGAAAAATTATCATCACATTTTGTTTCCCATGATGCTAAAGCATTATGTTTGCTGTTGTTAAATTATAAGTCAGAAACTTATTTTTACATTCATGTGTTAGATTTTGTTATAAAAAAACAACCATGGTTATTGGAGATTCTCACATCCGTGAATTATAGTTCAAAGTGACTAAGTTAACACTAAGATATATGCTTATATTGCTTATGTAATTATATCAGCAGATGTTGATTTAAAGAACAAAAATACATCTCAAAATATACATATGTATGGTTGATATTTGGAGCATGTTCTTCACCTCTGTGAATCTCTCAATTTTAAAAATGTATATTTCAGAGAAAAATGTTTTGCAAGAATTTGCAATGACTGTAAATAAAAAAAAATACGATTTTTGAAAGAGAAGAATCGTTAATATATAAAAGATGGGTGGTGAAAATGAGCTCCAGATGGGGGAGGAGTTTTTGGATTTTGTTATATTCGTTCCAAATAAATCCAAAAAGCATTCTTATATAGAATTGATCCTTAGTTATATTTCTAACATTATAAATATTTTTTTTAAGCTTTGTCTCACTACGCAAACATAACCATAGCATAAAGCTCACCTCCGTGAATGGTGGTAATAAAAATATGTGTTTCTGAGAAAAATAAATACAATGGAGTTTGGCCAATGCTGATTTTTACTTGCAGTAAGTGGTGAGTTTCTAAAAATAATATTTGTCTTTAAAAACAAAAAACAAAAATTACGAGAAAATTTAGTATTGAAAATGTACACTTTTGGGAGAATGACCCCAATAGACATAGAGCGTGTTCAGAAGTGCACTTCGCGCCGCGCGCGCGCTCAGAAGTTTATGCCATGGAGTAGGTGTTATCGAAGAAAGGAATTTTAACATAATTCAATTATTTCATTATTTTTATGGTTCAAAAAAGGTAAAACCAACGACTATATTTCTTTATTCTTCCAAAACATGGTTTTCGTAACAGGAATACATGCCTATGTTCACTCAGATAAAATCTAAAATAGTCGGGAAAAACATCACGTGACCTTCTTTATCTACTTTAGCCCATTTGGCATTTAAAATTAGTTAACCAACCGCACACAAACTCCGCGCGAGCTGCTCAAAAAAATTGTGTGGGCGATTTGATCACGTGATTGTGCGTTTTCTTCTTATGTGTTATTGGTTGTGCTTTGTTTGGTAGGTTGATTGATACAATTTAAGAATTCAACTGGTGATCTAAAAATTTTAACTTTTTAACAATTTTCTTTTTATTTATTTAAAAATGATTTATCAGTTGATTTATATCTTCCGTGATAAATAAAATGCTGTTAGTAAACCAAGATTGTGATATCAACATATGAGATTTGTTTGTAATCTACTATACTGGATGGATTTCAATGGAATTTGCACTGTTAGTTAGACAGTTTTTCAGAGAAAGTTTTAATATATATATTTCTTATTTTATGATTGCATATTTCAATACCGTGTGAATAACAGACCAAAATACATCATAAAACATGAGAAATAAATGGCATTCAAAATTCTGTTAGTATAAGCAAAATACTTATTTATACTTTCAGTAGAAAATTTATAAACATTCTAATCATACTTTATTCACTACAAAACTAGACAGCAGACCTATATACCGGGTGTCCCAAAAAGGACTGACTGATTTTAAAATTCAATAACTTGTAAACGGTGACAGATATTTAAAAAATTCTTGCAGGAGGGTTATGCATAAGGTCAAAAGTTTTTTTACAGTGATTTTCAATTTTAGTTCGAATTACAAACAATAGATGGCGCTGCGATCGATAGACGCTAAATTCAGGCTCGATTTTTGGTACTTCGTGGCCCGGATAATACATTTCCATCTCCTTTTTCCGCATAGAACAAGAAAAAGGACCAAAAATCGAGCCTGTATTTAGCGACTATTGCTTACAGCGCCATCTATTGTTTATAATTCGAACTAAAATTGAAAATCACTGTAAAAAAACTTTTGACCTTATGCATAACCCTCCTGCAAGAATTTTTTAAATATCTGTCACCGTTTACAAGTTATTGAATTTTAAAATCAGTCAGTCCTTTTTGGGACACCCGGTATTTTATCTCTTTAAAAAATATATGTACAGGTATTTTTAGTTAAAATAATCTACAACTATTACATTTTATTTTTATAATGTTCAAAGTAAAATATGATTTCCAGCCTAGTCTCGATAAAAATTCACTCGTAAAGTACTCAAAAAAAAAAAAAAAAAAAAAAAAAAAAATCAAGGAATTATCCTACGTGCGATATATATTATTTTTTCATTTGGATTTGCTTAATGTTTATATCATTATACATATACATACTTAGAAACGAAACTTTGAATATTTAAAAGGTGTTCAGATGTAAAACTTTCATCTCGAAATACCTCATTTTCTCACATTTAAATAAGTATTTTATTATTATAATAAAAATACACGTGCCTCTGTATAATAAAAATAAAAAAATATATCTTCATCAAAAATATCTTATTCATTATGAAAAATATAAAACAACCAATAAACAAAACAAAAAAAATTGAAACTCAATGTGGGACCGGAAGGATTCGAACCCACGGCCCCTGGTTTCGAGTTCACTGCCTTATCCATTCGGCCATCTAGCACACATTGCTTTTGCATCAAAATATCTTTATAATTAGCACGTTAATTAATCAAATCCATGATCTGTTCCTGAACACACTACGTGTCTACCTGTACACTACCTGAACACACTACATCTATGATATGGACCCACTCCATGTTCCTGACTCCTGAGCTCGCGCGCGCTGCGCGCGTGCTTCTTGAACACACTCTAAATCATTCAAGCATACATAAATTAACGTCTGAATTTATTTATAACGATAAATAAATTCAGACGTTAATTTATGTGTGCTTAAATATATTGTGGTTCGATGGAATATTAAATTATTCATCGTATTTTTCGTCATCGTATGCTGTGTGATTGACGGCCGTTGACGTTCCCCAACATGGTTTATTAGTGAGAAATTGTCGGGCAGGGTAGCTTAGTGGTAAAGCAACAGCATGCTACGCTGTGGACCCAGGTTAGAGTCCTGGCCGCGGCTAATGTTTCACTCCTGTTGAGTTATTGTATTAATTATGTTCAAGTCTGTCTTAATATAGATGTACCAAACCCATTTTCGTTACCACATTTAATATTAGTAGATAAAGTTACGTTATTTTCAACAGACTTGGTTTACCTTTTTACTTTCTTCTATCTTTACAAGAAGAAAGTATTGGATTCGTGAAAATTTTCGACTTTCTGTTTTCGACGGATTTACACGTTTTAGGGGTCAGAGATTCCGAAAAACATGTTTTTAAAAAATGTCTGTCTGTGAGTCTGTGCATCTGTGAGTTTGTCTGTCTGTCTGTCTGTATGTGACACAAATTTTGTGGGCACTCTATCTCAAGAACTAATGCACGGAATTTAATAAAAATTTATATTCAGTTAGTACCTGATATAAATTGGAGCTGATTAGTTTTTGGTGTAAATTGCTCAACAGGTGACGCTGCTATGCAGCCTTTTTCACGATTTCCGCAATAGCTCAATCTCCAGAACTAAAGCACGGGTTTTCATCAAACTTCAGATTCAGTTAGTCCTTGACATGAATTGAAGTTTTGTACATTTTGGTGTAAATCGCTCAACAGATGGCGCTTCTATACTGCATTTTTTACGATTTCCGCAATAGCTCTATCACAATAACTAATGCTTGGATTGTCATTAAACTTCAGATTCAAGTATACTTTGATATGAATTAGTGCTGTTTGTGTTTTGGTGCAAATCGCTCAACAGGTGGCGCTGCTATGCTGCACTTTTCAGAATTTCCATTATAGCTGTATCTCAAGAACTAGTGCAATAATTTTCACCAAACTTAAGAATCGGTTAATCCTTGACATGAATTGACATTTTGTACACTTTGGTGTAAATCGCTCAACAGGTGGCGCTGCTATGCTGTATTTTTCAGAATTTCTACTATAGGTGTAACTCAAGAACTAATGCACGAATGTTCATCAAACTTTAGAATCAGTTAGTCCTTGACATGAATTGATATTTTATACAGTTTGGTGTAAATCGCTCAATAGGTGACGCTGCTATGCTGTTTTTGTGATTTCGGCAATAGCTCTATCTCAAGAACTAATGCTTGGATTTTCAAAGAACTTCAGATCCATGTACGTACACCTGGATATCAATTATTGCTGTTTATGTATTGGTGTAAATCACTAAACAGGTGGCGCTGCTATGCTACATTTTTCAGAATTTCCGCTATAGCTCTATCAAGAACTAAGGCACGAATTTTTATCAAACTTCAAATTCAGACACACTTTGATATGAATTGGTGCTAAATTGATGTAATTTCTTGTACTATTTAAATGCTTTAATTGACATGATTTGTATAGAAGAAAGTTTTGTGATGGCCACAACATACTACTTTATTTTTTAGATATGTGGATATCATAAGAATTAGACCAATATTGGCGTACAAATAACACTAAGCTAGACTCTCCATAATTCTGAATGTAGCTGACAGTACAAACAGTCTCGCTCACCAAATTACAGTGCACTTCCAGCGTTTCTGATGACGTCATCACATGTCACACAAAACAAAGTTATTCTGCTGAACATTTCAGTGAAACATCATTATTAACCCCCGATATGCTATTTATTTCAGGCAACAATTAAAATGTCACGTCACTAAAAAATAACATTTTGGTCACTTACGATTTTAGACGTTTTGTTAAATATCTAGAAAAATACATGAGGAAATAACCTGAAACTGCAGGTGTGTAAACAGTACAGTATAGGTCATATATTTCCGGGAAGATTTTTTCCCCGAAACCCCATAGGGACCGTCAACAAATTGAAAAAGAACGAATATCTTTTGGATAACCCTGTAAAAACTAATGTAGCAAAAGCGTTCAAACTCGAGATTATTAATAAGTGGCTTATTGTAATATAATGTGTTCATTTTTATGATGATAGCATGTATACTCGTAGAGAAATTAAGGTTTTTATAAAAACAGTCCAAAATTTCGCCAAGTTTTTTGCTTATAATTTGCAGAGTTCTTAATATAAAAAAAGTTCTTTTCAGAAAATATGACAAACAACATTGTACATAATACACTGCAATTAGAATTAAAAAATAATAAAAACTGGATGAAAATGAGCAGGCTTACTAAAAAATGTTTCACTGCGCATGCGCGAATGCAATCAAACTATAATGTGCATAATGTATTAGATAAGTATATAGAACAACTTTTGTGAAAGTTTCAAAATCATAGCTTGAAAATTCTGAAAATAATCGTCGATAGAATAAGCTTGAAATCCGTTGTTCCCAAAAGAAAGCGAAAAGATGAGGAGTTGTATCCAAATATCGAGCAATATTGTGTACGTGCAATATTGTGAACGATATCTTGGCACTAATCAACAGATATTTGATACAACCCCTCATCTTTTTGCTTCTTTTTGGGAAGTACGGATTTCGAGCTTATTCTATCGACGATAATTTTCAGGATTTTCAAGCTATGATTTTGAGACTTTCACAAAAGTTGCTCTATATACTTAGCTAATACATTATGCACATTATATTTTGATTGCATTCGCGCATGCGCAGTGAAACATTTTTTAGTAAGCCTGCTCATTTTCATCCAGTTTTTATTATTTTTTAATTCTAATTGCAGTGTATTATGTACAATGTTGTTTGTCATATTTTCTGAAAAGAACTTTTTTTATATTAAGAACTCTGCAAATTATAAGCAAAATACTTGGCAAAATTTGGGATTGTTTTTATAAAAACCTTAATTTCTCTACGAGTATGCATGCTATCCTCATAAAAATGAACACAGTATATTACAATAAGCCACTTATTAATACTCTCGAGTTCGAACGCTTTGCTACATTAGTTTTTACAGGGTTATCCAAAAGATATTCGTTGTTTTTAAATTTGTTGACGTTCCCCTATGGGGTTTCGGGAAAAAATCTTCGCGGAAATATATGACCTATACTTTACTGTTTACACACCTGCAGTTTCAGGTTAATTCCTCATGTATTTTTTTAGATATTTAACAAAACGTCTAAAATCGCAAGTGACCGGTCACTTTTGGCCATAGTGTATAATTGTACGGTTAAATACTGATAATCTCTACTGCAATTTTTTTTACTTCTAAGCATAGCACAGTTTCAACTTTTATACCGTCATATAGGGAAAATAAAGTACTTTTAAATGCAATTTGTTTAAAAACTTCATCTCAATTTATTTTTGAGATATTAATTTTTTTGTAGTGTTTAATGCTATTTCTGTAATGGTGGCGACCGAAGTATTCCATTCCTGTAGAAAGTAAAGGGAAAATAGTTGTAAAATAGTGGATTACTATATCTTTTTGTTGCCATTTTCTCATAGCAACTGAAAAAATAAATATTATTAAAACTTCTAAGCGTAGTACAGTTTCAACTTTTACACCGTCGTATAGGGAAAACAAAGTGCTTTGAAATGCATTTTGTTTGAAAACTGCATCTCAATTTATTTTTGAGATATTAATTTTTTTGTAGTGTTTAATGCTATTTCTGTAATGGTGGCAACCGAAGTACTCTATTTCTGTAGAAAGTAAAGGGAAAATAGTTGTAAAATAGTAGAATACTATATCTTTTTGTTGCCATTTTCACCTAGCAACTGAAAAAATAAATGTAATTAAAATACGTGCTATTTGGAAAAAATATAAATGAATGATTTCTGTTAAAACATGGAGCTATTATAAAGTATATTTAATTTTAAGTATCCATATTAATGTACAAACAAATGAAGGCATGTGAATCATTAGATAGCCGATTTTTTTTTTCTTCTGTGGAGTTTACGACACCGCTTTTTGCTGGGTTTGTGTATTATTCCGCGGATAGTGACGGCCTATGCATGCTTTTCTACAGGTGTTGTTTAAGACTGGATCGTAAAAGTAGAATTCTTAAGCGGATGCAAATGACACCATTTTATATAAAATAAAAGCATGTATTTTAAGTTTTTAAACTGAAATATGATTTGTAGAAATGCATCATTTTCATTCCAACGGTTTTGAATTTCTTCACAGGTGGAATAACGCTTCACTTTTGAAATTAACGCAATTGAAATCACACACACTGATAAAACGCAAACATTTACAAAAATTTAAAGTGTCTTTATAGAAGAGCAGTGACCTTTAGGTTAAAATAATATTTGTTTGAGAATTAGACTAACCAATATAAGATGCCTTTTTAATTTTAACTAATTTTGTAGGTTTATTATAAATTAATGAAACAGTTCCTTCTTAAACATTTCCTTTTCGTTGAAATTCGGCGGGTTCCACCTCATAATAATTTTTTTTTTCTCATTGGGGGGGGGGGGGGGGACACTAAATTCTGAAAAAGCAGAATTCCTGCTTCCTGCTTGCATTTAAAATTGCGGACGAAAATCGGGGTCTTGTCTGTTGTAAGACACCCTATATTTTTACTTTCTTCTATCTTTACAAGAAGAAAGTATTGGATTCGTGAAAATTTTCGACTTCCGGTTTTCGACGGATTTACACGTTTTAGGGGACAGAGATTCCAAAAAACATGTTTTTACAAAATGTCTGTCTGTGAGCCTGTCTGTCTGTATGTGACACAAATTTTGTGGGCGCTCTATCTCAAGAACTAATGCACAGAATTTCATAAAAATTTATATTCCGTTAGTCCCTGATATAAATTGATGCTGATTAGTTTTTGGTGCAAATCGCCCAACAGGTGGCGCTGTTGCGCTGCATTATTCATGATTTCCACAATAGCTATAACTCAAGAAGTAACGCACGGATTTTCAGAAAATTTCAGATTCAGTTAGTCCTTGATATAACTTGGTGCTGATAACTGTTTGGTATAAATCGCCCAATAGGTGGTGCTGCTATACTGCATTTTGCAGGATTTACACGATTTCCGCAATAGCTCTATCTCAAGAACCAATGCACGGATTTTCTTCAAACTTCAGATTCAGTTAGCCCTTGATATGAGTTGGTGCTGTTTGCGTGTTGATGTAAATCCCCAACAGGTGGCGCTGCTGTGCTGCCTTTTTCACGATTCCCTCAATAGCTCTATCTTAAGAATTAATGCACGAATTTATACCAAACTTTAAATTTAGTTAGATGTTGACACAAGTTGTTGTTGATTAGGTTTCGGTATTAATCGTTCAATAGGTGGCGCTGCTATGCTGCAATTTTCACGATTTTCGCAATAGCTCTATCTCAGAAACTAATGCATAGATTTTCTCCAAACATGAGATTCAATCAGACGTTGACAGAAGATGTTGCTGATTAGGTTTTGGTATAAATCACCCAATATGCTGCATTTTCCTGGATTTACAAGATTTCAGCGGAAGTCATATCTTAAGAACTAATTCACGAAATTCCATATCTTTAGAATCCTCATGAGGGACAGAGATTGTCATTTAATTTTGGCAGTGTGCTAGCGAATTCTGAAGAATTAACATGTATTAGATAGAAGAAAGTTTTGGGATTGTTACATCCGACTAGTTTTTACTGCATGGTAGCTGTCATGTTTGTATTTCAATTTAATATGTAGAGGAAAAGGTCGAAATACCGGCTACCACTTTTTTTTCAATCTAGATCCTACAATTTTGAAAATTAGTAAATGAAAAAAACACGACAGGCTACCTTGATATGTTTTACACCTTTCGCTTTTTTTTAATCCAATTTCTGGCCCTTTCGATTTTTTTTTTCATGTTTACCTCCGTCATTTTTCTTCTTTCTCTTCCTATTTATTGCAAACAATTTTGGAGTGTCCAACAGTGCTTTTTCTGAAGTGATCCTGAAACCAGTGTCGCTCCTGAAGACTTGCGGCCACTCTTGCTTTTTTTTCATATTGCGAAATGGGACTGGAACAATTTCTGAACCATTTAAATTAATTTATTAATTATGGAACTATTTAAATTAATTTATTTTCTTCCTCTTAAAGCAGAGCAAACACAGAGTGGTCTAAATACCGGCTAGCCGGTATTTGGACCACTCTAGGTAGCCAGTATTCAGACCACTGCTATGTTTAAATTAAAAACGATGTTACTATTTCATATAGTAAAATACCAATAATGTGCGTGCGGCATTTGAGAGCTAAATATATCTAGAAAGTAATTTAATCATCAATTCAAGCCAATATGAGATCAATATATTTTTTTAAAATGAGAAACCTATACCTGAAAAACTTTTGATGTCCCAGATTTCGTCGTTTTGACACTTTTGCTGTTGCTGCTTGTAAATGAGACAGACTTCAGCGACGTACTTCTCGTAACTTTATTATCTCAATTAAAGGTACAAACACTGCCTATCGCCTCCAGGCTGTGTTGCGCACAGTTCTCAGAACACCGAGTAGCCAGTATTTGGACCCTAGCCGGTATTTGGACCTTCTCCTCTATAGATGGCAGCACCAAAGCTTCCTCCCACAGAAACAAATATCAGAGAATTGTTTTTCTCTAGCTTTGTGTCATGTGACTGACGTCGTGTAAGTGATGTTTGTGTTTGTGAAAGTAAATGTTTGTGTGTCTACGATCTGCCTCATCAATTAATAGTTGTGTTAATTATTATTAATTACTTACTAAAGATAGAATAAGTGGTGACGAGGATGGGATTCGAAACCAAGAGCACTTTTATTTTTGAAACGTCATATAAGAAAAAAAATAGATTTGATAGTACCAAATGTTACAAATTTCGGTCCTGATAAACAAGATGCGAAAAAGTCCAAAGTTAAAATAAAAGAATTTGAAATTAACCTCATAATTTAAAATCAGCATATGTGAATGAAGTTGTAAATTATTTTGATAAATTACAAGGTTTGTTACAGGAATTTTCTGATTTATTTACTGATAATGCTGGGCGATTAAAGGCTTACAAGCAACCCATATTTTGCAAAGCTAGGACTGTCACTTATGCACTATGTGCAGCAGTCAATGAAGAATTACAAAAATTACAAGATGCAGGTACACTGTAAAAAAAAATTCCGTCAATTTACGGAAATGTACTGGCAGCAAAGTTGCCGGAATGTTTCCGTTTTTTTGTTCAAACTTACACTATGTTCTCCGTAAATGGCGAGATACAGATGTGAAGGAGTTGAGGAGCATGCGTGGCGATCAAAAATACTGCAGTCTCATTGGATGATAGATTTTTACAATAATAATTCCGTATTTAAAACTCTGTAATCTTAAAATGGCAACAGATATACGGGAGAAATTCCATTTTTCTAACAAAACGGAAAATTTTTGATCAAAATTTACGGAAAACAACCTGTAAATAAACGAAAATTTTTAACAGTGTATTATTAAACCAGTTACAAACAGCAAGTGGGCAACTCCTATAGTTCCAGTGGTTAAGCCTAATGGGAAAATTCGTTTATGTGCTGATTTTAAAGTAACATTAAATAAATTTCTGAAAGTTGAAAAGTATCCTTTACTTAAGATAGAAGATATGTTAGCTACGTTAGGTGGTGGTGTACGTTTTACAAAAATTGATTTAAATCAAGCTTATCTTCAGTTACCTGTAGATGAAAATTCACAAGAATTATTGACCATTCACCAAAAGGATTATTCCAATTCCTTAAGTTACCCATGGGTCTTGCTAGTTCTCCTGCTACATGGCAAAGAAAAATTGAGCACACTTTACGAGGAATTGGGGGAATTACAATTTTTTATAGATGATATTGGGGTTACAGGTGAAACAGATGAAATTCATTTACAAAGATTAAAACAAGTATTAGAAAGATTAAGGGATTATAACATTAGGATGAATAAAGAAAAATCATTCTTTATAGCAGATGAGATTACTTATTGTGGTTATAAAGTTGATAAAGATGGTATTCATAAACCATAAGATAAAATTGAAGCAATTTTAAATGCTCCAAAACCAGTAAATATATCTCAGGTTAAAGCTTTTCTAGGCTTAGTTACATATTATGCTAAGTTTGTACTAAACTTATCTACTATTGCAAATCCTTTAAATAATTTGCTTAAGAAGAATGTTAAGTTTAATTGGTCTTATAAGTGTGAACAAGCATTTAAAAGTATAAAAAAAGAAATTACTTCTGGCAGGGTTCCTACTCACTTTAATCCTAAGTTACCTTTAGTTTTATCTACTTATGCTTCTCCTTATGGTATCTCTACAGTTCTTTCGCATATGATGCGAGATAACACTGAAAAGCCTATTGGGTTTGTGTCCATAACTTTGAATAATGCAGAAAAACGGTATAGTCAAGTTGATAAAGAGGTACTAGCTATTATATTTGGTGTGAAGAATTTTTTTCAATATTTGTATGACAACAGGTTTACCTTATTTACTGACAGTAAACCTTTAGTGTCTATTTTTTCTCCTTCTAAAAGTATTCCTGTTTTATCGGCTGCTAGAATGCAACAATATGCAATTTATTTACAAACGTTTCAATATGATATCCGTTATAAGAAAACTACGGAACACGGAAATGTTGATGCTCTTTCACGATTTCCTTTACGTAGTGAAGATTTACCTCAACAATTACATTCAAATGATGCAATTGATGAATCTGAAATTCTTCAAATTAATCAACTCTCTATCTTACCATTAACTTCGAAATCTATTCCTTTAGCTACAAAATCTGATCCCCTTTTACGTCAAATTTTTCATCACCTCATTTCTGGTTCTGAAATTCTTAAAAATTTACTTTTTGGTGGTAAACAAGAAGAATTCACTCTTCAACATAGTTGTATTTTAAAAGGATGTAGGCTAGTTATCCCTGAAATTCATAGAAGCCAAATTTTAAAAGAATTACATTTTGGTCTAGTTAAAGTGAGGTCTTTAGCTTGTTGTTTTGTATGGTTGCCAGGTATAGGCCAAGATATTGAACATCCTGCACGAAATTGCACTACTTGTGTAAATTTGAAAAATAATCCTCCCAAAGTTGATACACATAATTGTGAATGGCCTACAGCTCCATAGCAAAGAATTCATATTGATTATTTTGGTCCTGTTATGGAAAAAATGCTTCTTTTAGTGGTTGATGCCCATAGCAAATGGCCAGAAGTTTTTATTGTTCCCAGTACAACCTCAGAAAATACAATTACTTGTCTTTCTCCACTTTTTGCCCGATACGGTTTTCCAATTTCTTTAGTATCAGATAATGCTAAACAGTTTACATCTGAAGAATTTGAGACATTTTTGAGAAATCATGATGTAAAACACAAGTTCAGTGCTCCGTACCATCCAGCTACAAATGGACAGGCGGAGAGATATGTGCAAACTCTCAAACATGGATTAAAAGCGTTAACTCCCGAACCTGGTACTCTGCAAATGATATTAAATAGCTTCCTTTTGCAACATCGGAAGATACCTCATGTTACAACGGGAGAGAGTCCTCTGCATCTTTATTTTTGAAACGTCATATAAGAACAAAAATAGATTTGATAGTACCAAATGTTACAAATTTCGTTCATGATAAACAAGATGTGAAAAAGTCCAAGGTTAAAATAAAAGAATTTGAAATTAACTAGAAAGTAGCTGTAAGAAATTATACTCCAGAAGCCTAGTAGAAAATTGGTCGAATAATAGCAAGAGAAGGAAAATTACATTTAGAGTTAAAGTTGGTTCGAATATTTGGAAAAGGCATGTTGATCAAATAACAAATGTAGGTTCAGAGATTTCTTTAGTTAATGATACAAATTCGGAAGAAAGTGATACAGGAAATTTCAGAAGTGAAAATGCAATAGTGAAACAAGGTGATTTTCCACCAATACAGCCTAGTATCGCAGATCTGCAACCAGTTGAATCTCATGATCCAAATATTCCAAGTCCTACACCAACTGATTTTCATGATCCTGATTCTTCAAGTCCTAAATCAACTGACTCTTTGCTAATATTTCCAAAACCTTCTGTTCCCACTAGTTCAATAGTTGATGCTGCTGAACTTTTACAAACTAATTATTCTTCTTCTCCACAGGTACTGAGAAGATCTAGTAAGTACAGAAGAGCTCCTGACCGTCTGAAATATTAAGTGGGGAGAGCTGTCATGTTTATATTTCAATTTAATATGTATAGATGGCAGCACCAAAGTTTCCTCCCACAGAAATAAATATCAGAAAATTGTTTTTCTCTACCTTTGTGTCATGTGACTGACTTGTCGTGTAAGTGATGTTTGTGTTTGCGAAAGTAAATGTTTATATGTTTACGATCTGCCTCGTCAATTAATAGTTGTGTTAATTATTATTAATTATTTTCTAAAGATAGAATAGTAACCCTCGTTTCACATATAAAAAAAAAAATTGTTTTAATGTACTCTACCACCTCTTAAAGTTATCTCATTTTTTTTTTTTACTCCCCCTCAATTTTACCGAATGCTTCGCGTGTAGACTCCTCTTAAAAAAAAATAAAATAAAAAATAAAAAAAATAAAAATAAAAATCATGCGTTAAGCATAGATCATGAAACACTTTCCAACACCTCCTGAATGCTTTAACAGAACTTCGTTATTTAGGGAAATAAGGTAACTAAGTAAATATTTTATAAAACGCATAAAACATCTGATAAACTGATTTCAGCAGTTACCGTCCGTAGCCAAATATGTATTCCAATTCTTTTGAACAGCCCTGTATTTGATCTGTAGGTTGATATATATACTATATAATGGGATAATTTAGTTTAGCAAGGAAACGCATAACAGGTGGAAATTTCTCTTTCAGCAATTTATAATAATAGGTGGAAACATACTTGAATACTTTTGTACAGCCCTGTAGTTTACATGTACCTTTATTACACGCCACTATATCATCCATAGACGGCCACGTATCCAATTCTTTACGCGGCCCTGTATATCGTTTTATCTATATTCTACAAATATTTCTTAGTAAACTAAATTCAGTTCAGTATAAAAATGTATAACCCATTTAAAACACACCTTTAAGCAATTTACGCTCATACTCAGTAACCCTTACGAATTCTTTTCTGTAGCCCTGTATATGTACTATAGCATTTATACACACTAGTACGCATAAATATAATGAAACTTAAAAGCGTATATCATAATTAAAAATGCGTTTCGTCCAATCATTGCTAATAAACAGCAATTAGCATAAAATGCAGTATCTGAAATCTTTTATATGTCCCTGCAAATGCTGTGCACTTCGTATTATACATGAAATAACTTATACTAAAGCTCAGCGACGTATATCAATTTCATTATATATGAAATAGTTTAACATAATTCAAATACGCTGCAAACAATTCCCTCCTATACCATTATGTAACGGAATTCTCTTGTGTGGCCCTGTAAATGAATAATAACTATTCTTTGCACCACATATTCTACAGAATGCATATTTTAGTGAACTTCATAAATGCATATCAATTTTACTATGTTTGAAAGAGTCTAACACAATTAAAATTCATTTGAAACGATATTTTCCCATTGGCCGTAACGTAACGGAATACTTTTGACTGTCCCTGTAAATGAACTAAACATGTTACAAACTTCATTTGAAATAGGGATCATGCTATAGTAGATGTCACTAACATCCAAAAATTTCAGAACGATCCGAGTATATGAGCGCAGACAGACGAACAGACAAACCGAAGTCATAAACACTTTTCAACTTTGTTGGAAAATGTTAAAAAGGGTTTCAGAACTTTTCTGGAACAAAAAACGAATCGCGCCTCTATTTTTGCTGGTCTTAATATGGTCTTGTTAATATTTCCTGTGTTGCATTTCCACCCTCTTGCGATGAAACAAAAGACATCGACACTAACCTAAAATAGAGAAGAGGAACTGCATGTGTTGTCTGCCAACCCGGATCTCACCCAAACGAGTAAACTTTTTTCAATACTAAAGAATCAAAATAGACACACGTGGAAGCGAGAAGAGCAATCTTCCGCGATTTTCTGGGGCAAATCACTTTCTATAATTGGCTCCACAAAGAAATTCGTAGGAAAACTTAGGGGTTAATAAATATTTTGATTATATTTGTTGTGGTAAAAAAACAAACAAACCCTAAAACATTTGTTTCTACCTGATTTAACCTGAATACATTCAGTGTACTTTAAAAAAAAAGCAAAAATACGAATTTTTGATTTTGTGTTAATATTTAAAAATATCGATGTATTGCCATATAAATAACGTAACTTTAAGTAAGCCAGCCGTAAAACAAAGCAGCTGTATCATTGTAGGGTTAAATACTGATCATCTCTACTGCAATTTTTTAAATTTCTAAGCATCGCATATTTTCAATTTTTACACAGTCGTATAGGGAAAAAAAATGCTTTTAACCGCAATTTGTTTGAAAACTGCGGGAACGGCCACTGTTTCTCTTGTGACCATTAGAGCGAATTTTCATAAATACGTACTTACAATTATTTTATTACAAAATATAATTAAGATAAAAATTGATATAACCAGTTAAATACCATTGTGCTTCACTCACATAAAATATATCAAATTTGCAACAAAAAGCATTTTGCTTATCTATATAATCAATCAAAATTTTGTTACTCTTGTGTCCAGAGTGTCACAAGAGTAAAAAATTTTGATTTATAGACAAGTAAAATGCTTTTTGTTACAAATTAGATATATGTTACATGAATGGAAAACAATGGTATTTAGCTGGTTATATCAATTTTTATCTTAATTATATTTTGTAAAAAAATAATTGGGCGTATTTATGAAAAATTGCTCTAATGGTCACAAGAGTAATGAATGGGTGTTCCCCTGCATCTCCATTTATTTTTGAGATACAGTCGGACCTCGTTATCCCGACACCTGGTTTTCACGTCAATCTGCTTATGGCATCAGTTTTTTAAAGTTCCCATTTTCTGTATATGATTTTAATGTAAATAAACTCCGGATTTTACGTCGTTGAATAATTTTCAACTCCGGATATCCCGGCGGTTTGGGAAAATTGTGCATTTTTCATAATCAATCTTATAAGTACAGAAATTAAGCGGTAAGAAATATCTTAGCCAAACTTTTCACAAAAGCGTCTAAAATACCCATTGAAATAAATGAGAAATTTCACTTTAATCTTTTATCTGAATAAAGAAATCCACACACTATGAATGTACTTAAGCACTTAAGCTCCAGGTAGACGTATCAGTCTACTCGCAGTCTTTGTATTCCGGTCAGGCGGCGCTTTCTTGTGGTTTCTCGGCGTTTTCCATCCAGCTAAAACCGAAGCATTGTATTGCATTGAAACGATCAGAAATTATCTAACATCTATATATGAAACAACGAATATTGATTACAATTCATTGTATAATATTGAAAAAAAGAATTGTAGGAAGCACATCGAGGGATAAGCAAATCTTAATTCATAAACATTTCATGTAACAATAAAAAAACAAGTTATCATAAATCTGATTTTTATTCTTTTTTGTGTTTATTTTGTTTAATAATAATGTTTTATTGCTTAAAACTTCAAGAACAATTATGAATTTAAAACTGTCTTAAATTAATTAAAAATACAGCTTTTTATAAATATATTTTCTCCAACTACGGTTACCGCGACACTTCGCTTATGATGACACTTTTTTCTGGACATTAGAGTGTCGGGACAATGAGGTTCGACTGTATTAATTTTTTTGGAGTTTTTAATGCTATTTCTGTAATGGTACATCGCACAAAGTGTATTGTTATTCTTATTTTAAGGGGACAGTTTACCTCAATGAAAACATGTTCAATTGTGAATATTTTGACACCTCATTTTCACCCAGTCGGCAATTATATTGCGAGATATTGTAAATTTTGTTAATGCACCCAGCACAATTACCCACACAAATTAAAACTTTAAATGGCTTTTCTCCATGTTCATATTTTCTTCACTTTCATGTTTTAAAATGCTAAGACTTTTTTTTTTTTTTTTTTACTTGTATTTGAGATAGAGATTTAAACATTTTTGTACTTGTTCTTTATTATATATGTGATAAATTTGTGCAAAAAATCGGCCTTCAGGTTTTTTGTTATTTTTTTTTAAATAAAAGTATATGAAGATGCGTTAGATTTCATCGTTTTACACTATAAGGGTGTCCGGTCTCAATGGTGTCCAATGGCTAATTCCTAAACCGTTAGTCATAGACATATAGTTCCAATTACAAAAATGTTTTAAATCAGGTAAATAAATATTTTAAAAGCGATTTGGTTCAATAAAAACATTTCTTAAAAAATTACGAAATTTAAATTTTTATACGGTCTCCCGGTCCTATAAGTTATATTTAGTAAAAATTCCCTATTACACTGACAAGTAAGACCAAAAAAAAGTCCCATTCATATAATGCTAAAATTGAGTGAGTTATGAAACTTTAAAAATGCATGACTTATGCCACTTTTCTGCTTTGAAAACAAATGAGTTCGGCTTGGCTTTGAGGGATCACATACCAAGTGCGAAGATCTTATTTCATGTGTATTTGCGCTTTGAAAAAAATCGTACAAGTATTACGATTAACATTTATTAAGTTTCAGATTGGCTAAAATAACATATGTTTTATTGTGCCAGGATTTGAGGCTGTTTCTTTTATGATTTCTTTTAACAAATATGTTATTTTTTTTAGTTTTTATATTACTTCAACGATCTTATGTATGTTTTTCCAGTTCAAAATTTTGTACTCGGACTTTAACTCACTTTTAAATATCGATCGAGAATACATTTTACATACTGGCGCAAATCCAATAACAATCTAATATTATTATGATTTTTCGTGGTTACCATTTATACTTATTTTACAGGATAACACAAAAAATTTCGGATAGATTACCGCCAAAAAGTTTAAGAAAAAGTTTTAGATTAGATAATACAAGACCGCTATTGTTGATTTTTTTTTAACTTTTATGTATTTTATAGCACTGAATCCGAAAATTACATTATTTTTTAATTATCATGTCAGGATATTTCGCAAATCATAAATTGTCAAATTTAAAGAATAACAAAAATCGGATTCTATAAAGTAGAGGAGATGGTTGCGTTTTTTTAACTTTTGATAATTGATTTTTACGTACTTTTTAAGCACTGAATCTGAAAATGACCTTCATTTTTAACTATCATGTTAGAATTTTTATGCAAATCGTAAATGTGTAAGTTAAAATATAGCGAAAATCTCATACTATAAAACGTATGTAAAACTTTTTTTTGTTTTATTTTATTTTATAATTTATTCGATATTTGTGCCTATACTGGGATTCTGACAGCTAAATAGTGGAGTGGTCCGATGAGATGAGGGAGGAGATTCAGTATTAAATTTGAACTTTTTAACTTTGAAATTTGAGAAAAATCCTGATGTGATGGTTAAAAATGAAGGTCAATTTCAGATTCAGCGGTACAGAATACATAAGAATCAATTATCAAAAGCTAAAAAACATGACATAACCCAACTTTTGCAGGCTAGTGTAATCTAATAATATTTAAAAATACGTATCATTTTGTAAAGAATTGAGGCTGTTAATTTAGCATCATTTTATTTAACAAGAATTCTGTTTTTTCTTTCTTCTTAAATGTTTATTACAAATTGTATATTTTGCATTAATATGTCAGAATGATTAAAGATTTCAAATTTATATGGCAATGTTAATTTTACTCTCAACCATTTTCTAATATATCTGATGAAATTATATTTCGACTAAATTTGTGAATGACACCCCAATTTGCAGCAAAAAATATACTCCAACTTTAAACAGCTATTACTCGATCAATTTTAATCGTCGAATAACGGGACTTTTTGTGTATTACTTGTCAGTGTAAAAGAAAAATTTTACTAAATATAATGTATCGGACCGGGGGACCGTATAAAAATTTAAATTTCGTTAATTTTTTAAGAAATGTTTTTATTGACCCAAATCTCTTTTAAAATATTTCTTTACCTGATTTTAAACATTTTTGTAATTGGAACTATATGTCTATGACTAACGGTTTAGGAATTAGCCATTGGACACCGTTGAGACCGGACACCCTGTATATATCGGTAAAAAATTATATTAAATGTATTATTAGATGTATCTAAAAAATCCATGCGTAGAGTTAAATTTTATTTAAAAATCTTTAAAAAAAGGATAAAAATATCAATATTTTAAAATGTAATAAGGATTTTAAAAAATTCAAATTAAAAAAAAAAATTAATTTCCATTAAACATGATGCAATACAGTCACCATTTGATTTTGAACCATATTTTCTAAAATAAAGGTAAACTGTTCCCTTAAAGGTAAGTAACGAATTTAAAATATTTCAAATGCATTTTTCTCAGAAATGAAACAAGAAAGAAAAATCGTGCATCAAGCACAGATTATAAACATTTTCCAACACATTCAGAATAATGCAAGAAAGTTCACCGTTGTGAAAGTTGATGTCTACAGTGAAACCTCCCTGTACGACCACCTCCCTGAACGACTATTTTTTCATCGAATGAGCTTTATTCCCATAGGCTCAACACTAATTTCACCTCCATTCAGAGACTATCCCAGATGAACTCCCTCCATGAGCGACCAATTTCTTTGAAGAAAATTCCGTTTTTCCTAGTCACTTGAAGAAGGTTTTATTACAAAAATAATTCCAGAGAGCGCATTATTCACCAAACTCCTAAACTAAGTTTAGATTATTTTTATACCAGTAACTTTTAAGTGTTTAAACCCCTTTATGCCTTTTTAGGTAATGAATTTAACTCTGATGACAAATTAAGAATGACGGTCTATAAACGCCCCTCCCCTATTCTGTCGGGGAACTCATAAAGAAATATCTAATTTAGTGAAATCGTCATTATTTGTTGCCGTCCAAAAAAAAAAAAAAAAAAAAAAAAAAAAAAAAAAAAATGCATTTATTTATTGAACTTTGAAAGGACTGAGAAATAAAAGTTATAAAAGAGAAAACCCTAAAATCAATGCAAACGTTAATGTATTCATTTTTTAAACTCTGCAGTAATTAACTTATGTAATTAACTTTTGTTTTGATACTTACATTTTTATATTTTTTCCTAATGTGAAAAATAAGTTTTAGTAACATTATTAGTTACCTTTTTTCAACAACTAAAACCTAGATTTAAACATGACCTCCATTAAGATACCACCTCTCGAGGCGACCAATTTTTATTGGA
The DNA here is from genome assembly GCA_963932465.1 of Maratus speciosus. Classification (NCBI taxonomy): domain Eukaryota; kingdom Metazoa; phylum Arthropoda; class Arachnida; order Araneae; family Salticidae; genus Maratus; species Maratus speciosus. Next base: position 94,679,619 of record OZ010791.1, read on the forward strand.
ACGGAGCATGGTCGCTTTAGAGAGGTTTTACTGCATAAGTAAACAATTTGGAAACCACATAACCCATTTGTGAGGCAGCCCACTTACAGCAATTATTATATCAATATTCGGCATCAGTATCAATATTCAATATTCCCATCAATATTCGGCAAAATATTTTAATTCTTTTGTGAAGCCCTGTATACAATCTACAGCTTTGTATATAAATGACATAATATGCTAAAAATTTAGTTCAGTTGGGAAACGCAAAAACACAGTTCAAAATTCCCCTTCAGCAATTTTGGTCAATAGGGTCCTATTGTGTAGCTACCAGGTGTTCCAAAAAATCACTGATGGATTTTAAAATTCAATAACTTGCAAACGGTGACAGGTATTAAAAATTTTTTTGCAGGAGGGTTATGTAAGATGCCAGGAGATTTTATGCTGTGATTCCCAGTTTTAGTTACTGATGTGATTAAAATACACATCATCAAAACCATTGAATTAAAAAAAAAAAGTGAGAAAACCATAAATGTCATTGTTTGTATATAAAACAGAATATGTGTCTAATTAACTGTTTCATGTGTCTGCTTAAATTTAATAATTGTTAATTTAAGCATTTTTAGTCGGCGGCTTCAAAAGAAACTTGGTGTTGCAAAAAAAAAAAAATCACAGCGCAAGAAGATTAAGTTTATTTTTATTAACGAAGATTATTGATTGAGATGTTTAAGAGAGTAAAGGAATGTGTCATAGAAAAAGATTAATTTTATATGTATATTTATAGAAGGCATATTTACTTTAGGTATACCAAATTCCCAGAAGCAAAACGATCACTAAGATTTAAATAATTCCAATTAGCTAACTAAAATATATGCTTAAAAGGGGTATTAGAGAGATGCTTAATAAAAGGGTAATGAGAGCTAATAAGATGTCTATAACGTTGATTGTAATATGCAAATTTCTCCCCATCAGTTACAAATAGCAGCGATAGATGGCGCTGCAAGAAATAGGCGCTAAATCCAGGCTCAATTTTTCGGCCTCTCTCTTCTCCCATGCGAAAAAAGGAGATTAAAATGTTTTGAATGGATTCCGAAGTACCAAAAATCGGGTCTGGAATTAGCACCTATTTCTCGCAGCGCCATCTATTGTTTGAAATTCGAACTGAAATCAAGAATCACAGTAAAAAAACTCCTGACATCAAACATAACCCTTCTGCAAGAATTGTTTTAATATGTGTCACCGTTTTTAAGTTATTGAATATTAAAATCCATCAGCCATTTTTGGGACACCTGGTATGTATATGATCCAGACCCCGATCATGACTAATTGGGGCCCTGGGCAAAGATAAAATAGGGTTCCCTATTCGGATCGTTGCAACGTTATTCAAATAGAACTGATGGCCAGTCATATGTGTGTATATGCATAAACAATATTTTCGCACCTTGGATGTTAAATAGGAAAAAATTCTTAGCTCCGTCAATTTTAAATTAAATATCTTAATTAATAAAAATACTCTTTTTTTCCTCCCTTAGTACAGAACAAAACTCTTTTATGTAACTTTAGCAACTTGTTATAATACTTGAAGATGAATTTAATAACTTCAACTTATGGAAAAGTTGGAGTTGGGAAAAAAAGTAAATATTTTATATTTTAATATATGGATTTGGGGCCCCCTGGCAAAGTCTCGATTTGCCCATGCGATAATAAGGGCCTGGTATGATCAATAGAATTTGTACACGCCAAGTAATATGCAAAAATAAATAAATAAATAAAAATGGTTAAATTTAAAAACGCACACAACTGTAAATGCAACTGTAGCAATTATCGCTTGTAGACAATACTATAACGATGTCTTCTGTGTATCCCTGAAAATGAATGATAAGCGTTATGCAGACCACATTTTATAGTAAACATCTGTAAAGCACCCCGATCATATAAAATACACTGCAAACGATTTTCCCCATAGACCATAATGTAACAGAATTCTTTTGCGTGCCCCTGTAAATGAACTAACTGCTACACACTTCATTTTCAATACCGAACATGTCATGGTAAACACCAGTAACATAATACAGTGTGACTTCAAAAATTCGGCATTCAGAAATCCGGCAACTTCAAAGATCCGGCATCAAAGTCATTTTTTTCTTTTTTTAACCATTTGGAAAAATGGTTATTGTCCTCAGTCAGGGTAGGAAATCAGTTTTCTGATTGGTCTATACAGTAATCTGTATTTTCCCTTTACTTTCAACAGAGATGGATACTTCTGTTGCCACTATGACAAAAAAGTAATAAAAACTACAAAAAAAAAATTATAACTCAGAAACAAATTGAGATACAGCTTTCAAACAAATTGCAATTAAAAATGCATTTTTTTCTCTATACGACGATATAAAAAGTAATATTGCGGGATGTTTAAAAGTTTAAAAAGGAAATTTCCTTTAAAATTTGTTCATGATTGTTCCAGGAATATTAATGTTTAATCCATGGCGTACGTAATGTATGAGCAGCTCCGTAGAAGTTTAAAATTTTGTAGTACCGAAAATTGTAAAACTGAAATTTTTTTAAAAATTTGTTCATGATGAGTCCAGGAATGTTAATGTTTAATCCATGGCGTACGTAATGTATGACCAGCTCCGTGGGATTTTTATGTCTTAAATTTTAGACTTTGAAAAAATCATTTTCCAAATGGCCGTTGTATTTTGTTAAATTTCATTTTTTTTTCATTTACTTTTTAACTGCAGGAGAAAGAAAAATAACAGAATGAACGCGTGTATTTTTCTTCTGTGAAGTTTTTATTTATTTATTTGTTTATTAGAGCTAGCACGAAGTCTTTTTTCAAAATCAGGGAACGTTGCTTCTAAAATAAAGCATATAAATTTGTCCATCGCAAAAAAGTGGACTTGGTAAGAAAGTTAGAAAGATTTTGTGAAAACTTTGTGTGCAGAGTATGAAATTTTCGCAGTTTACTAGATTTTTTTTTTTTTTTTTTTTTTTTTTTTTTGTAACACAGAAAATTTTAATTAAAATAAGTTTTTTTTTTATTTAATTTTTTATCACCTAATTATCACTGGGTTATGAATTAAATTTTGACTAAAAGCATTATTAAGAACATCGGAAGTACTTTTGATATTCTTTCAGAAATCCGGAATTTTCACAAATCCGGCTTGGTCTCGATCCCGATCATGCCGGATTTTCGAAGCTATACTATTCATTACAAGGCAATCCGAATACATTTTCAAAAGAGTTACAGAACGGACAGACAGGCGGCAGATGGCTGACAGACGTTCAAAATCCTCAATATCGCTGAGTGGCAGGTCAATACATGCCACAAGCAATCCGTTTTTGGCTGTTTTGGAATCATGGTGTATTAAGATCTTCGATTCAGCTATCTTCTTTACTGATAAAAGATAATTTCGCTCTGTGTGTGTGTGTCTGCTATGGATAGCGAAATCTACCGGACGTACAAAGCTGAAAAGTTTTGTGAGGGTAGCCCAAAGTCTCTCCTGATACACCTGAGACTCAGAATTTTAAAATTCCAATAATTAGTAGAGTTATTAATTAAGCATCGCAACTCACTCTCATCAAAAGCACGCTTCCCCACCCCCCTCCGTTTGCTTTCGGTTGATTAATTGTGTATAAAGCTTTCGCAGAAATAATGAACTAAACCGGGGTCGAATTAAATAAACCAATTTTAATGTTTGATGTTTCAAAAGTGATTGTTTTTTTTAAACTAAATATTAAATTTTAGCACGAAGGTTAAACACATGCTTTGGAAACATACGCTTCATCGAAAACTGATTACAGTCGAACCTCTATTTAACGAAGTCGCTAAATCCCGGAAAAAAGTTCGTTATATGGAAAATTCGTTAAATAGAGATTCAACTTTTAAAATAGCTTAAACTACATAAAACAGATTTTAAATTCATAAACACTAAATATTTTTACTAAAAGTAATTAATCACATTTTTTTAAATAAATTATATCGATTTGTTTTATTTATTTTATCCACCAATATCCATCATCAATTCATTTTTTCTATGTGTTTAAATCTTTGAAATCTGCAAGGGAAACAAAACATTGTCCGGGAATACACTGTATTGTCTGTTTAAAGTAAATAGTTTTACATGAATATTAACGAATTTTAATCACATTATCGTATTTATTATTATTATAACAAAAATTTTAACCATACATTAACATATGCGTACTTAAATTTAATTTCTGAAAAACTCTGTTAATTTTGCCCGAGTTTTTTATTTAAAAAAGTGCTTTCTCTCATAATACGTCTCACATGTTTGCAGTGCACCAAAAACCCCTTCATGCGTATTTTCTTCTAACTATAATCCGCGCCGGATTCTTTCAAATGATTTTAGCATTTCATCATACGAAGTTTTGTTAATTCCTGCATCATGTTCATTTCCATCATCATCATATTCGTCTTCATCGCAATTCATTGCTGTATTGTTTTTATTTTTCACACTGTCGAAAATATCCAATTCGGATAGTGCTTCCGAGGTCTCAATTTCAGAATTAAGTGAAATACAATCATCAATCAGCACATCACGGTTATTTTTTTATTTTTTTTTTCTGATCTGTATCCACATTTTTTTAAGTTACTCTAAGGGATTATCGTCTTCGTCTTCCGTACTTACCGAATTCTCACTGCTGACAAAGAAAGCGCCTGGTAAAACCAGTTCAAGGCCATTGAACATCATAAAATGTACAAACAAAAATAAGTTTGAAATGTCCAGAAATGTTTTGAGAAATGGGGAGAAAAAAAAATTTAGATCACAGGAAAAAGTTCGTTAAATAGAGAATGCACTTCGCTATTTGGAGGTTATTTTACGAAGAAATTCGTAAAATGTTCTTGGTTCCAAGGAAAAGTTCGCAAAATAGAGAAATTCGCAAAATAGAGGTTTGTTAAATAGAGGTCCGACTGTAATATAATTAAAAAAAAAGTATTATTTAAAATAATTAAAATTATTTTAAAAATAATTCCATTTTGAAGACTTTTCTTTACAAACTTTCACGTCCGTATTTACTTCAAAAATGGGTATGGAGATCTCTATACTACATGGAGAAATGTAGAAATTTCAGACTAGGATTAGACAGCAGATATAAGATTGTTTTAAAAAAATCAGAATGATACGTCATCTATTTACTGAGATGTTAAATGTCGGCATTTCGCATTTTCTCTGATCTCGAGTTAGTTGTATATATTAAACTAGCTGCTCGCCCGGCGTTTCCCGGAGCCCGTTATAATAACCTTAAACAAAACTCAAGTTTGTATGATTTTACATCTTTTGAAAATCTTTAAATTAACCTAGTTTCGGGGGCCCCGTACCCCATTGCCTTTCGCAGCGTCTAGTGCCCAAGAAACTTCTTTCCGAACGAACCTGGGTCCTGGGTCCTCCCTACCTACCGGAAGTGCTCCGCACGTGCTAGAAACAATCAAAAATCAAGTTGAGTGAGCCAAACCTCGTAGTAATCAAGTCCACCGAAAAAAGAATGCCCCATTAATGTTCGAAAATGTTGGTAACTAAAGTCTAAGATAAAATTTCGTAATACAGAAAGCAGCCGAATTGTCATCTAAATTGAATGAACCAAATCCCATTGAAAGTATGCCCTTAGAATCCGAGGAAAGAATGCGCCCCCAAGCGGTGGGAGGTGCTCCCTCCTGGAAATTTCACAAACTACTTTTAACATTAACACGATATTTAAGTTTTTGCCGAAAAAGGAGAATAATGTTCGAAAAAAAAATGGTAGCTGAGGAAAAAAGAAGGATCGAGTCCTGGGGGCCAGGATCTTAACTGGAATATAGTTGATAGTTTTAAAGTAGCTGGAAGGACGCTAACAGTGGTGCCAACTTATATGAATCTGAGCCCACCCAATAATTTGATCTCTCCGCCCACGCAATTTCCATTGATTTATTTCATTATTTATTTCATTATTTATTTATTTATTTAATCACTGAAATAAAATTTGATTTTACTGACATTCTCAAAATATTGATGACATTAATTACACTTACAGGAGCACTAAAAGCCCCTTTAGCAGGTGTACAATTAAATTTGTCTCGAAAACAGATTTCCTGCATATTTTGCCATCTGTTTTATTAATTTGAATCGATAAACCACTTAGGCGACTAAAACGTATGCTTTTCTTGACATTTAGTTTCTTTCACTCTCAATAGTTAGCAATTTTTATGCTATTTATAATAAATGTGAATGCATTCATAAGGAAGAACTTATGCGAATAATTATTTAATAAAATTATAATAATTTTACATAGAAAAAACATAATTTGACTTCTAAATATTCTCTTTAGTCATTCGCTCCTCTTCAGCTTCTGTCCCCACAAATACGCACTAAAGGGGAGGGGGGACTGTATGTGTTATTTAAATCAAAATTTTTTTAGCCCACCTAATATTTTTCAAAAGTTGGCGCTACTGGACGCTAAAACTGTGTTACAGAAAATTGTATTAAAATTGGATAGTTTTTGAAGAGGCTGCAACAAAGGCCCCAAGAAGGCGATCAATATTCAAAATTGGTGGTAGCTGAAGTCTGAGAAATATTTTTGTCGTTCATGTAGTAGCTGGAAGACCTAAGAAATTGTCAGAAAAAAAAAAGATAGTGAATTGGACCATTTTTAAGGGAGCTATAACAAAGGATCCAAAGGGGGTCAACTGATAGTTAAGATTAGGGTCCTTACATGAAAACGTGTTAAATGGTCTTAGATCTTAGCACTTTAGTTCTTCAATTAGTCAAAATTAAGCATAGGTATGAAGTAATCATTAGAAGGAAATTTTAAAGAAATGCGTCAAAAATGGAGGGAAATACTTAGAACAGGGTCCTAAGGTCCCAGTAAAAATTTAAGAGTGTTGGTCCGGGAAGAAGAATCCAAAACTGAACTTTAAAACTTTGCATTGAGAATGCGAGAAAATTAACAGATGAAAAATTCATGTCGCACAAAAAGTTTAAGGGCCCCCGGATCGGACCCTACCGGACAATAGGAGGGCCCACGGTCTTAACTGGAATATAGGAACGTGAGAATAACTAAATGAAGAAAGAATACCAAAAATAAAGATCGGATTAAGAGAGGGCAATTTATTTAAAATTTATAGTGTAAAATTTCTCAAGAGGCCCGGTACCGGGCCCCAAGGCATGTAGTTGGAAATAAAGATATTTTTAGTAGTTTTTTAAATAATCGGCGGACGCTAGAACTACATTAAAGAAAATTGCAAGAAATTCGGATCATTTTAAAAAAAGCTGTACCAAGGGCCCCAAGAAGGCGATTAATATTCAAAATTTGTGGTAGCTGAAGTCTGGAACTTTTTTTTGTCGTTCATGTAGTAGCTGGAGGACCAAAGAAGTTGTTAGAAAGAAAAGCTAGTGAATCGGACGATTTTTAAGGGAGCTATAATAAGGGGCCCAAAAGGGGCCAACTGATAGTTAAAAGAAGAGCCTTAACATGGAAACATGTTAAAATGTCTTAGTACCTACTTAACGCTTTAGATCTACAATAAGTCAAAATTAAGCATAGGTATGAATTATTCGTTAGAATAATATTTTAAAGAAATGCATAAAAAAATTGAGTAAATGCTTTAAAAAAGGCCCTAGGGCCACAATAAAAATATGAGGGTGTTGGTCCTGGAAGAAGAGGCCGAGAATCAACTTTAAAATTATGCAATGAGAAGGGGAGAAAATTAGGGGGTGAAATATGCATGGCGCACAAAAAGTTCAAGAGCCTTGGACTTGGCCCTACGGGACCATAGTGTGCCCCAGTCTCTTAAGTGAAATGTTGGAACGTGAGAATAACTAAATGGAAAAAGTGTTCCAAAAATGAAGATCGGATTGAGAGGGGACAATTTAATAACAATTTATGGCACAAAAACTTCATGGGGCCCGGTGCCGGGCCCCAAGAGACTAGGAACTTAGCTGGCAAGAAATTGTGTATAAAGATATTTTTAGTAGTTTTTAAAATAATCGCTGGATGTTAGAATTATGTTAAAGAAAATTGCAAGCAATCCGGATCATTTTTAAAGAAGCTGCACCAAGGGCTCCAAGAAGGCGATTAATATTCAAAATTGGTGGTAGATGAAGTCTGAGAAATTTTTTTGTTGTTCATTTAGTAGCTGGAGGACCTAAGAAGCTGTTAGGGAAAAAAGCTAGTGAATCGGACCATTTTCAATGGAGCTACAATAGAGAGCCCAAAAGGGGCCAACTGATAGTTAAAGACAGGGCCCTAACATGAAAGCATATTAAAATGTCTCAGTATTTAGCACTTTAGATCTTCAATTAGTCAAAATTATGCGTAGGGTGTGAATTATTCCTTAAAATATTATTTTAAAGAGATGCACAAAAGATTAGGTAAATGTTTAAAAAAGAGGCCTAGGGCCCCAATAAGAATATGAGGTTGGTCCAGGAAGAAGAGTCCAAAACGCAACTTTAAAATTATGCATTGAGAAGCTGAGAAAATTAAGGGCTGAAAAATGCTTGGCGCACAAAATGTTCAAGGGCCCTACGATACTCTAGGGGGCCCTAGTGTCTTATATGGAATGTATAAATGTGAGAATAACTAAACGGAAAAATAATCCCAAAAATGAAGAGCGGATTAAAAGAAAGCAATTTATTAACAATATATTTGCACAAAAAATTCAAGGGGCCCTGTAACGGGGCCGAAGGGTCCAGGGTCATAACTGGAAAGTAGAAATTCGAGAATAACTAAATGGAGAAAGGTCCCCCAAAACAAAGAAGATTGGATAAAAAGGGGGGCAAGTCATTAACAATTTAATGCATAAACACTTAAAGGGGCCCTGGCCCTTAAAAAAATTAAAAATCTGAGCCTCAGGTGCATCAGAACCTGTATTGCACTACCCTCACCTAAATTTTCAGACTTCTACGTGCAGTAGATTTTGCTAGCCATCGCAGACAGACAGGCAGACACACACACACAGAGCGATTTGTTCTTTTATTAGTATAGATGACGCTATTCTACAATTTTGGCGTGAAGCTGCGTCTCTGATACTATCGTCTCTCATGATATATACACAGGCGACTATTTTTTATTTCTATTTCGCACCACTTTTTCAAAACAAAAATCTTTTACATGCGCTTTGACAACATTTGCAACAGAAACATAGGGAGACTAGGGAAGGTTGACTATAGGAGAGGGTTGCCCCATCCTTCAGTTTTCATATTTAAAAGAATTTCAGAATTTTGCCAATAGGTGGCAACCTTACTGAAATGCTCAAACAATAGTCTTTGTTTCATGAAAATAATTGAAACAGGTGTGGGAGGTGTGGAAAAATCAATTGTGAAGTGTTTTCAGCTTAAAAAAGTATATTTTTTAGAAACAATTTGTAAGATTTTCTTAGGTAAAATATATCATAGAAATTTATGTAATAAGATTTTAAGTAATCTAGAAACATTGAGCTTTCATTCAAGACATAAAGATTGTACAGTATATTAGGCTAAACATAACCATGTGCTATACTTTAAAAAGTGGCTATGTGGGGAGGCTTGAGCTTGACCCACACAATGTGGGGAGGGATGACCAGATGGTCAAAGCTCCTTGTGTTTTTAGAAATCCTTTTATTACACACTGTGCATAATGAAGTGTTAATGGTTATATTTCTAAAATAATGTAAATTTATTCTGTAAAAGTATAGTAAGTTGGGGTGATTGATAGGAAGGAAAATGTTTAAAACTGATTAAACATGAAGATGAGAAAAATTGCTGTAGAAGCGAGAAAAAAATTTAATGAAAAATAAATTGGAAAGTTGATAGGAACTTTTAGTTCATTTAAATAGTACCCATAGTAGATAAATAGAAAGAATGGAAAAGACTAAAAAGGATGAAAGCAGCAACCTTAAGAAATATTAGATATTCATAACAAAACACTTTAGGAAGGCATGTAGGCAAGTTTCACCAAGATGAACACAATGAGATTAAGCCAAACTGTGTTGCAACTAGTGTTGCCATGTCGAGAGTAAAAAAAAAAAAAAAGTGTTTAAAACGGAATTTTTTTCCTGTGCCTAGAATTCCATCTAAGCAGGTTTCTTTACACATTTTCCCAAATATTTTTTAATAATGGTTAAACCTTGTAGCATAAAGTTATTCTGCCTTTTTTAAAACTGATTTTATTCTCCTTAACAAATATTTCAATGTAAAATAAAGTGTGCCAAGCCTCCCATATATGGTGAGCCTTGACCCATTATTTTCACATGTTTAAAAGCAATCCTTTTTCGAGTTTATTATATAGTATAACTTATGTCAAAATTTTATTTTGATAACTGATTGTATAACGAATAAAATGATATACGAAACATTATTCTAGGTTCAATATTTAAAAAATAAAAAATCATTTTGAAAAAAAATGGGTCAACCCTCCCCGTCTCCCTTACTACAAAATGTATTTTTTAAAAAATAGTGGTACGAACAGAATATAAAAATAGTCGCCTGTGTCAGCCCTGTATGCAGTGTACTAAAACTATCACTGAAAAACTATCTAACATACAGTAATATTATCTCGCGACGTCTTATCAGTGTTACGAATTTATCGCATTTTTTTAATTAAAAATATCAAAGGCTATTTTCGAATTGTAATGCTTGCTTTATTTAACCACTGTAAATTAAGAAAACTTATCAATGCAAGTCTCATCAAAATTCGCCCTGTAGAACTTTTTAAAAAGGCTAAACTTTCATAATCGAGCTCATATGCTTATAGAACTTTTCCCCACAATTCTATAACAAAGCAACGTAGAACACTATGCAACATGGATGGATTTAACAACATGTTAAATCCATCCCTGAAACATTATCTAACTTTATTAAATTCTACCCAGTAAAATCTTTTAAAAGGCTATTTATTCTTATTCGCGTCACTTGATTACAGAACTTTGCCAATAAATCTATAAATAAGCAAAGTAGAATAATATGCAATATTCTAAAACATTTCCTGAAAAATTATCTAACTATCAATGCAATCCCCGTTAAAATGCATTCAGCAGTGATCAAGTTGTAAGCAGCCGTTAACGAAATTTCAATTTGTATTTTAAATAAAGTGTGATTCATAACAATAGAAACAATAACATATTCTATTTCCTTAAATATTGCCCCTAGACTAGCGCTTATTCTAGGAAAAAAAAAAAAAAATGGTAGCACGGCGGAGAAAAAACGACATGGCGGAGGAAAAATGGCACGGCGCACGGTGGGTGATTTACCTATTCTAGCTGGCCAAAAGTCGATTTTTAAAAGTTTAGCCTAGCGTAAGTTATTTTTTCCCTATTATAGCTCAATAGTTAGGGCGTTGTACCCTGCTATTGGTTTGGATATAAATATATCCAAGTATGGTCCATATGTATGGTCCATAGACTAACGCAAAGCTAGTACTTCTTAGTTGGAAATGGATTAATTAATTTGAGCATTGTTCTTTAATCTATTACTTGAAACGGAATAAAATATACTGCTCGATTATGGGCGCTTCCAAACAAAATGTGGACTTCATTTTATCCGATTTATGTGTATACTATTTGCACATATCAGCTGTTATTTCATATTTAATGTCGCAAAAAAACTCTCTATTTTTTTTTACAGTTTTTCAGTTTTAACATATAAAAAGTTATATGATAAAGCACGATTAAGCTCAAATTTTGATATGATTAAATAGTTTAGATTATTACCCTTTCGTTCCAATTTAATTTGTCTGCCTCTAGGTGCCCCCTACCCTTCCGGTTTTTAGAACTGTTTTTAGCTTATTATGTCTAAATAATTTTTTTTTGACATTTTAGTTCAAGTACCATTTTTTTTTAAATCAAAGACAGCAGAATTTAAGTTAGTCACATAAATAAACTTTTGTACCATTATGCAACGGCAACAAGATTTTAAATTTAACAAAAATGTGAATTTGGTTGAAAATATTTTATTTATAGAAGAAAATTACATTGAAGAGCACATGAAGTTTTGCAAAAGCGAAATGTTTAAATTTATGACGAAATTTGGACAAAAATTGCCAGTTGTATGTAGATATATCAGGACAAAATGATTTAAAATATATTACTTGGCTGCAAATTTTGAGTGGTTACAAAATTGATCCACACAAATTCTCTAAATTAGATTTGATACAATGCAAAACATAATGTAGACATTTTCTCATGATATCTTATTATTCCCATTCTTTACATAAAGTTCCTCTGTGCAGAGATAAATATAAATATACAACAAAGTATGCTGCAACACAGCAATTTTCATTAAAGCTTTCGAATGTTTGCCTCGTACCTTAAATTTTAGAAAAAGCAATTTTAGGATTTGTTACAATAATACAAAAATAGCTTTATCACTTTAGCTTCCATACCGTTAAGAAAGTATTATTAAAATTATGAAGAAGAACGTAAAATGATGTGTCAATCAGATTATGGAACATTTTCAACACATTCGGAGTACTATAATAAAACTTCATAGTTTAATAACGTGAAAAACGATGTCTAAGTAATAATTTGTAAAACATATAAGACGTTTGAAAACACAATTTCAACCAAAGTCGAAAAAGTAGCTAAAAATTTTGTACATTCCTATATATGAGCTATAGATTTATCATATAATTCACAATATGCTAAAATTTAGAACGGTTAGTGAACGCATAGCACAATTGAAAATTCCTCGTTAGCAATTCCCGGCAATAAGCGGGAATATACTTCAGTTGTTTTGTTGCACACCTGTATATGATTTATAGAACTTATACACACTAAATAGTATGCAATTTTTATCATTTAAAAAGGTGTTCCACAACTAAAAACGCACTTCCATCAATTATTGTTCATACAGAGAAAAATATAACTGATTTATTTTGTGTGCCCCTGTATATGAAAGATGAATGGCACATCATATTCAATAGTAATCATCTTATAGAGCACCTCGGAGATATATAACAATTTAAATACTTTTGAGAAAGTGTAACATGAACAAAATACACCACAAACAATATTCTTCCATAGACCGTAATGTAACATAATTCTTTTTAGTGTCCCTGTAAATCATGGCTAAATACTACCCATACCATATTCTATAGAAATCTTCTTGTAGTGCACTTCATAGATATGTACATAAATTTCAAAGTGTTTGAAATTATGAAACATCATTAAAAACCACCACAAACGATTTTTCCCCATAGGCCGTAATGTAATGAAATACTTTTGAATGTCCCTGTAACGAAATTATGACTACTACACGCTACATTTTACAGTACCTAACATTCAATAGTGAATATCAATAACATTTTTCAATTTCATGGCGATACTACTATATTGACGCCAAAAATAATTTTGGCCAGCTACAATCGGTAAATCACACACCGTGCGGCGCGGAAGAAAAAGAGCATCATGATTCATGAGACATAAAAAAGGACATTGAAGAAAAAAGAGCATAAATAATACAAAATTAAGTTTGATAAACAAACATCTGAACAATACCGGAAAAACTCTTACAATATTCCTAAAACGTACTTAACTCCACACACCTCAAACAAAAAAGACCCTCGGGAAAATTCTAGTTCCTCGACCAGTTACAGGACTTTACTTTTAAGTATTTTTATTAAATTCAAGGATAATTATAAATTAAAACTAAAATGATCAGATCACAAACGTACTCATGAAAAAAAGACACCGACCCATGAAAAAATCGGCTTACCGATGCGATTACTTACACGATTAAAATTTTTTCAAATGATCGTTTGGCAAAATTCGCATTTTTGTTTTCAGCCGTCTTTAGACTAATTCGCATTTTTTTTTTTTTTTTTTTTTTTAGATCGATTGACAAAATAGAATTTTTTCTGCTACCGTTTGACAAAATTCTCAATATTTTTCCGCAACCATCTGATAAAATTTGCTGTTTATTTCCGCGATTTATTTCTATTTGATCGTTTATAGACATTTGTTACCGCAACCGATGGACAAAATTTGTAATTTTTTTGTGCGATTATTTGAGAAAATTCGCTTTTTTGCGCAAACGATTATTGAAATTTGCGATTTTTTTTCAGCGAATAATGGAAAAAAATCGTTATCTCTATCTAAAATCTTAGACGAAATTCAAAATATTTTTACACCATCATTTAGAGAAATTCACGAATTTATTTTGCGAAATTCCCAAAGGAAATAAAATTGCGTTTTCCCTCGAAAATAAAATAAAAAATTCGCGGCGCGCGATTTGCACAATCCCGCACGCTTTTGCAAACCCTGTCCCTCAATGAAAATCCCCCCCCCCCCACAACAACGAAAAAATATTCTTGAAATGGCGACCCTGCAACTGAGGATGGGAATTCGTAATGTAAATAAATATTCGCAGAAATACGATTGTCCTGTGGTTTATACCCATTATGAGGGTTTTATGTTAACAAAAAATCAGGATTTTTTTTATGAGGCGATTTTTCGGACTGATGTTCCAATTTCTAAACTATCGGAACTGAATGCCTTAAATTTCAATTTCGGAACAGACTTACTCCCCACTCTACGAATTTAAAAAATAGTACAGAGCAACTAAAAAATAGCACGGCGCACATAAGAAATAGCACAGCGTACTGAAAAAATAGCACGGCGCTAAACACTACCCTATACTCCTTGTAGGAAAATTTGTCTTTTCAAGGACAAACGCCCCTTTTCATTATTGCTTCACTGGTCACTCTTCGGCCCTTATCTTACGTTAGTAACCATGGGAGTGAAGAGAAAATGAAAAGAGGACGTTTGTCCTTGAAAAGCCGATTTTTCCTACAGAGAGTATAGACATATACTTCCAATTGCAAAGTTTCATTTAAAAAAAATTGTAAAATTTAATGACATAAGTTGCAACTCCATGGCGGGGGTTGGGTCTATTTGAGAAAATACAAAAATAATTGTTATACGACTCCCGTAAGGTAAAATTTCCAATTAGGAAAACTTTCTTTATCCATTCCTGAATTAAATATAAAAAAATCCATCTTGATATCTGCAAAACTTACAGAAATATGACCGTTTAAATTATTATTAAGTTTTAAGAAATTAGACATAAATTGAAATGTCTGTAATTTAAGAAACAATGTTAGTTTAAGGGAGTCCGTGAGACGTTAAAAAAAAGAAGAAAAAATATTGAGTAGGAGCTTTGAATTTTTTGAGTGTATGTGCGATGCTTAACTATATAATTTGTAAATAAAAACACGTCCTAAAATTTCTTATAAAATTTTTAAAAAAATCTAAATTATTATTATTTATTTTTAAAGTGGGGCTAATTTAAAATCGTTATAAGTCGAAATATCATCGGTCGAATTTCAAAAATTTTCCATTTAATTAAAGAGAAAAATATAATTTAAATTTTCTTTGAGCACTTTTTAAAAATATTAATTATTTTTTTTTTAATTTAAAATAAAAAGTAAAAACAAATTATGTAACTTATTTTTTTTTTAAATCATATTTTCAAAAGTAAACATTTTTTTTTTTTCTAAACAAAATTAATGTAAAATAATTGAAAAAGACATGTTCCAAGTTTGAACCGTTTATCTTTAACAATTCTTGGCTTATAACAATTTAAAAATGAGAAGTAATGAAAAAACTCATCATGCAGAAAAACGCATTTAAAGTTTTAAACAAAGATTGACTCCTCCTAATAGAATGTGTAAATGCCCGATAAAAGCTTTGTAACTCCTTCCTGTAGCTTAAACTTCTGATTCAGTTTAATTTTTGCACACAAATTTACTTTTATGTTCCATTGTTAGTTTAATCTAATGTATAAAAATGAAAATTTGTCTGTCTGTAATTCCAAAATGTTTTTATCATGTTTCAATACGTTTTTTCAAACTCATATGACATTATACATACGAGGTGCAATATGTTATCTATCGCCGACCTTTAATTTCTTAACCGTTAGTCGTAAATATATAGTTCCAATTACAAAAACGTTTCAAATGGGCTAAATATTCATGCTGTGGCATTATTTAAAGTAAAAAATCAATTTTATAAAAGTTACGAAAACTAACTTTTTATACGGTCCTCCAGTCCCTATAGTTATATTTAGTAAAAGTTTAGTCATATCATAACAGATATAACTCAAAAAGTTTGACATCTGTACTACAAAAATTGACCCAGTTATTAAATTTCAAAGTTTGAGATTTTTCCACATGATTTTGTCTTTCATTAAGGGATCAGTTAAAAGATGAATTAAAGTAACTAGAGATCAAAATCAAAGTGCAATGTCCTTTTTATGGCGAAACCACCTTTAGCCGGTATTACCAAATCGGAGAATCACCAAATAGGGTAATTTCATCTAAAAATTTGAGCTAACTTTTATGGATCGACATCGAACAACATTCAAAAGTACCGACGATACGGCTGAAGTGGCTTCGCCGAAAAAAGGACATTGCACCTTGATGTTGATCTCGAATTACTTTAATTCAACTTTTAACTGATCCCTCAAGGAAAGACAAAATCATGTGCAAAAATCTCAAACTTTGAAATTTAATAACTGTGTCAATTTTTATAGTACAGATGTCAAACTTTTTGTGTTATATCTGTTATGATATGTGTAAACTTTTACTAAATATAACTATGGGGACTGGGGAACCGTATAAAAAGTTAGTTTTCGTAATTTTTATCTAATTCATTTTTGACTTTAAATAATGCTACAACATGAATATTTACCTCATTTGAAACATGTTTGTAATAGGAATTATATGTCTACGACCAA
This sequence comes from Maratus speciosus, assembly GCA_963932465.1. Classification (NCBI taxonomy): domain Eukaryota; kingdom Metazoa; phylum Arthropoda; class Arachnida; order Araneae; family Salticidae; genus Maratus; species Maratus speciosus. Next base: position 94,696,304 of record OZ010791.1, read on the forward strand.
TGGTTGAGAAATTAAAGGTCGGCGATAGATAACATATTGCACCCTGTATATTCATCTGCTGACGTCCATTATATTTCCAATATGACGTAATATTCACTTTTTTAAAATTCCTCAAATTATTCATTTGATTTTCATTTTTCACGGGAAAATCTTGCAATAGAAAAGTAATTGTTGTGGTAAGAATTTTATTGTGGACTAGTATTGTAGAGTAGTATGGAAGTCTGAATTGGGAAATGTTACGTACATGTGCATTAAAATACGGCCGAGGCAACTAAAGTAATCCGGAATCGGAATAATTTGTAGTTAATCACCACAATTTTCCTATCAAATTTAAACATTTTTCATTATAGCAATTGCCAACAATTAAAAGTCCACAATACAATTCTTACCACAACAATTACTTTTCTATTGCAAGATTTTCGCGTGAAAAATGAAAATGAAATAAATAGTTTGATGAATATAAAAAAAAAGTGAATATTACGTCACATTGGAAATATAATGGACGCCAGCAGGTGAATATATAATGTCATATAAGTTTGAAAAAACGCATTGAAACATGATAAAACCCGATTATGAAATTATTGGCATATTTTAACATTTTGAGGCTCTCTGAATTTGTTTTCACCTTTTTTAAATCTACTCTAAGTACAAACGTGTGTGTATTCGTGTATATTAGAATTTCCTCAAAGGTTTAGGTCCTTAGAGCTCATTCTTAGTGAAGAACTCAAATAAAGATGGCTTTTCTGCTTTTTTTTATTGTTTGTGTTATATTGTATGTATAATTTTGAGATTGATTTTTCAAAACAAACATTCTTAAAATTCCGGCCAATGCCGGGTACTTTAGCTAGTGTGTAATGAATAAGTGGTAATTTTTTTGTTGCCATGAAAGTTCAGGAACTTTCAGTATCGCGTACGGGAACGGTGGAGGCGACACACAATGAGCACGTATGCTGTCGCCTGCTGGGAATTTTACTTTCACTCGAAGAAATCGTCTGTCGAAGTGTATTATTACATTAGTGGATTCAATCCCGTGTTCATGTAACATCACCTTCAATTTCGAACGATCTTCACACGAACGTCCTGTTGTTCGGGTACAAACACGTCTCATGTTCCAACGTGTTCTGTTACCAACGTGTGGGTGGCACGCCATTATAACTGCAATATTTTAAACAGTTCTCACATCTAACGACCTTCTCTGACAATAACAGCGACAGTATTATGTTGACTTGTGTAAGGTCAGTTACAGGAACTCCGAATCCATCTTCCTTTGAAGATGGTTTGGTTGTCTTTCTCTTTCTTAAACATCTCAAAGCATCATCTAACAGTACTAAAGGTAAAAACAGATTATTCATAAGTCTTCTATAGCATACTCTTCGATAGACAATTTCTTCTAGCGAAAGAAAAATTTCCAGCAGGCAGGAGCATCCATATATATGTGAGTTGTGGTTTTAGATTCCCATAAAACCCTACTCCTAGCAACAGGATATGATCAGCACTTTTCCATGAGAACTTGTAACCGCAGAAGAGCAGATGTTTGAATTTGCTGATATGCAGCTTTGCATTCTTTTCGCTTGGAAACAAGTGACAACCGAGAGCAGATTTCATTCTGACGCGGCCGATGGTAGGCGTATCTCGCTCTAGACGAGAGCAGAGGCCGATCTCCGACGATTCTGTGAGTGCGTATGCCGCAGAAAAACCCCCTACCCTCCCGTACTTGTAAATATAATTTCTATTTAATATGTAAAACTATAACCTAGAACCATTAAACTCCTTTTTTCATTAACTACGATCTTATCTTTATATCATCCTTATATTATATATATACAGTGAAATACGTTTAACACGAAAACGCTTAACACGAAAAATCGGTTAACACGAAATGATATAGCGGTCCGGACAGTATACTATGCAATTTGATACAATTTTTTTTCCCTTTTAACACGAAACAATCGCTTAACACGAAAAATAACGCTTTTGATCTAAGTTAGTTTGACTTGAAATTGGTGAATTTTGCATTGAAACCACTGAATTTTGGGTGAAAATCAATGAATTTCGTTTATATATATATATATATATATATATATATATATATATATATATATAAATTAGCTTATGTTTTATAAGCACTAAGAAACTGGTACAAAAACAAACTGGTATTTCGTCAAGCTGCCTAATGCAGTTGATGGAAAAGAAGGCCAAAAACAGAAATCTGCAAAGAGTTTGGCATTGCCAATTCTATACTTTATTAACAATAATAGAAAACAGGGATCCCATTACGTTAATGTTTGAGCACAGTAGGCTTAAGCCAGAGAGAAAGCGTATGAGAACCGCTAAGCACGAAGATTTAGAGACAGCTTTGCTTATTTGATTCAAAAAAGCTAGATCTCAGAATGCCGAAAAAGACACATAAAAAAAAATCTGATTTTTTCCCAAAAAAACAATATTTTTTATTTGCTTTTTATCCTAATGGATGCAACCTACTAATAGTTTAACAGGAAATCGAAATAAAATTTGACGACGTCGAAAATATTTGTGAGTTTTGTATTTTTTTTTTACGAATCTTTTAACGCGAAATTCTTTTAACACACACACAAAAAAAAAAAAAAAAAAAAAAAAAAAAAATTCGGTCCCCTCGATTTCGTGTTAACGTATTTCACTGTATTACGATATCGTACGTAGCCCAGAAATCGCGATTATTTGTAAATTGTTTAATGACAACGACCGAAGAAACGCATCTCATTGGTTATTGAACAGCATTTAATGCATCTTCATACCTATAAGGAAAGGTTAGCATATGGGGGACCCTGTTCTATCGCTAAATGCCGCCAAGTTTGTCGGAAACTTGGCGATATAGCGCCCAAATTTGACAACCAAAATTAATTGCCAAAACCCGTAAGGCATGGTGACGTCACGGCGACGTCGTTGTGAAGTCACACTGTGACTTTGTGACCGTCGATGTGACGTCACGTGACGTCGATGTGACGTCATAGTGACTAGAATGCGAGGTCGTTATGGCCGTTTTAGAGGTTGTTTGTGACGTCACATTGTGACCACTCTGTGAAGTCACGGTGTGACAAATTTGTGAAAAGTGTGTGATTTGTGACTATTTTGGCATTAACTTTGTGACGAACCTGTGACGAAAGCGACAATGCTTTGAAGTCACACTGTGACCAATTTGTGAAATATGTGTCATTTGTGACGAACTTGTCATAAACACTGTGATTTCAAATGAAAATCAAATTTCAAATTAATTGCTTAAAAGACGCAAACAGTGAAATTGATTCCATGCTGGGACTCGAACCCGGGCCATCAGTACAGTGCACTGACATTCTACCGACTAAATCACATGGAACGATACCCAGGCTGAAAAATTTCTCACTATTACATGTTGGCAAGGCTACAAACGCAGCACAAGATGGAATATTTAGCGTGAGCCACCAACATGATGCAAACACGAAACTTAATTAAATCCAGCATCGATTGAAATTATATTAATACTTGAAAATTTTTCCAGCGAGAACCATTCGCTTTGCATACAATATTTCAAATGAAAATCAAATTTCAAATTAATTGCTTAAAAGTCAATTTTAATTTGAAATGTTGTATGCAAGGCGAATGTTTCTCCCTGAAAAAATTTCCAATTATTAATATAGTTTCAATCGATGCTGGATTTAATTAAGTTTCGTGTTTACCCCATGTCGGTGGCTCACGATAAATATTCCATCTTGTGCTGCGTTTGTAGCCTTGCCAACATGTAATAGTGAGAAATTTTACAGGTTGGGCGTCGTTCCATGTGGTTTAGTCGGTAGAATGTCAGTGTGCTATACTGATGGCCCGGGTTCGAGTCCCGGCATGGAATCTTTTTCACTCCTTTGCGCCTTTTAAGCAATTAATTTGATATTTGATTTTCATTTGAAATATTGTATATAAGGCGAATGATTCTCTCTGGAAAAATTTCTAAGTATTAATACAGCGATGAATTTTAAAATAAACTTTTGCTGTAAATATAAAATCTTATCTTTTTACCGTACTTTTTAGCAAAATATCGCTATTTTGGAGTCCTATTCTTCTAAAACATTTTAAATTTTTGCACTTAAAAAACAATGCTTATCAACTGCCATATTTTTTTATTAAGTTCTATGCTTGATATTGAGTTCAAGCTTGATATTTAGAATGTGTAAGTTTTTTTAATTTGTTGTTATTTGTCATCGCTTTATTAAATATGAACATGGAGACTAACGGATATTAATACAACTATTATTTATAGAGCGGCATGATAAGCGATATTTATTTAAATTTTTTATTCCCGTGTATATTGTATTTTGTGAATATGAGCTAAATAGATTTGGTATGTTTTATAGGAAAAGACTGATCTAGGAAATAGAAAAAAAAAACGAGTAAGAAAAATCATGCGTTAAGCATAGATCATAAAATACTTTCCAATACTTTCTGAATGCTTTAACAAGACATCGTAATTTAGGGAAATGACGTAAATAAGATAACTAAGTAAACATTTCAGAAAACGCATAAAACATTTGAAAAACTGATTTCAACAGTTACCGTCCATAGCCAAATATGTTTTCCAATTCTTTTGAACAGCCCTGTATTTGATCTGTAGGTTGATATATACTATATAATGGGAAAATTTAGTTTAGCAAGAAAACGCCTAACAGGTTGAAATTCTTTTTCAGCAATTTATACTAATGTAAGGAAAGATACTTGAATACTTTTGTACAACCCTGTAGTTTACCTAGAATCTTTATTACACGCTACTATTTAGTTAAAATTTAATTCAAACTAAGACATCCTTAAAACTGCTGAAATCACATTTCCAGAAATTATCATTTATAGACGGCCATGTATCCATTTCCTTGCGTGACCCTGTGTATCATTTTATCCATATTCTACAAACATTTATTGGTAAATTAAATGCAGTTCAGCGAAAAAAAACATAACTCATTTAAAAACCATCTTTAAGCAATTTGCGCCCATACCCAGTAATCCTTACGAATACGTTTGTGTAGCCTTGTATAGGAATTATAGCATTTATATACACGATACTATGCATAAATATAGTGAATCATAAAAGCGCATATCATAATTAAAAATACATTTCCAGCAAACATCGCTAATGAACAGTACTTCGGATACAATATAATATCTGAAATATTTTGGGTGTCCCTGTAAATGCTATATACGTATTATTCGTATTATACATGAAATAATTTATAGTATGTAAACCTAAGTGACATACATCAATTTCATTATATATGAAATAGATTAACATAATTAAAGTATGCTGCAAACAATTCCCTCCACCCCTATATCATTATGTATTTGAATTCATTTTTTAGCCCTGTAAATGAACAATAGCTATTCTGTGCATCGCATAGTGAACAGAATGCATATTTTAGTGCCCTTCATAAATGCATATAAATTTTATTATGTTTGAAAGCGTGCGTAAAATCATTAAAAATCATTTGAAACGATTTTTTTCCCATAGGCCGTAATGTAACGGAAAACTTTTGGCTGGCCCTGTAAATGAACAAAGCATGCTACAAACTTCATTACAAATAGGTACCGTGCTATGGTAAACGTCAATAACATCCAAAAATTTCAGGGTAATCCGAGTATATTTTCGGGAGTTAGAGTGCGGACAGACTGCTAGACGGACAGACGGAGAGAAAAACCTAAGTCATAAGCACTTTTCAACTTATGTCCTATATTATGTATCCTGTATTATATGAACTTTTAAAAAATATATACTAAAGCAGTTTAATCTATGACTTCCTATCAGGCATGAAAAACACTTTATTTCAATGCTTAAATATCATATTTTACTTTTTAGTGCCAATAATTACGCGTATCATAAACGTAGAAAATGAATTTACAATAGAAGAAAATTTAATAACCGATTCAGAATGTCTATAATTAAATGTTTGATTAAAATCACAAGCACAAAAATTCTTACATACAATTTAAAAAAATAAATATACCAATTTGAAAAACACTAAAAATAATAATTAGTATTTATAATTGTACTATTAAACAACAGCAAAATACAATAAATAAATTAAATGCAGTATTAGATTTAACAATATCTCAAAAATATTTCTGTATGGTATAAGGAATTACTATTATTTTATAATTTTGGCAAATGTTAAATCTGAAAACATTGGTTTGAAGATTTAGGATTTTAAAAGATAATTTAAAATATTATTAGCACTAAAAGAAAATTCTTTCAAATGCTTCACTACTGTAATATGTAAAAATATATTTTCCCAGTATAATGTTAATTTCTAATCTGAAACAGTTTCGTAATCTCATGATAATCGAACATCATATTTAACCCCAAAATAATAATAACTATAAGTGTTAGTAATCAAAAAATAGTAAGAAGCCGATAAAATAATTCCAAATCATTGTCGTTCCATACATTTTCAATCTCAAATAAGAGTAAATTAATGTTTATATTAATTCCAGTATGAACTTAAGCCTGAATCAGTCTCTGCGCAGATTTTTTTTTTCAAGCGATGGCAGATTAAGATATTTTTCTTTACAGTTATCGAATTGAAAAATATCGCTTCTGACATAAAGATCAGTCTCTTACAAATATAACATAAAACTATTTAACTCATAATATACAAATCAGGAACAAAATATTTAAATTAAATAACACTTACATATACGTTCCATTAATATCCGTGTATCCTAAAATGGTCATTTCCTTATCTTAAAGTGTTGTAGACTTGGTGATGTTCTAAAAACAGTGAACAATTTCCCGCGTCTTCTCATATTTATTTTTCTGTGGGCAGACGATTTTCAAGCAGATGTTCTGTTACAGATTATTTGTTTTTGTATACAAGAAATATTGAACTTGAATGCGCAGTAATTTTCTGAAAGTATCGTTAATTATAATTTTGTATTTGAAGACATGTCCAATATATTTAACCTTTTCTTTTTATCCGTACCAAATAATTCAAGTTAAATGTATTGTAAAGTTCCTTTTTTCTAAATAATTATAATAATAATATTCTTAATTAGAGTTTATTAGATAAAACATTGTTTAAATTTTTAAAAGGTGTAAAAATAAATTTAATGCTATTAACGACCCCCCACCTTTTTCTTCTTCTTTTTTTTTTAAGTAAAGTTTGTTTTGCACAAATTTTGTATATTTCTTTTATTTTCGGAAAATGCTAATTTTATTTAAAAAGTCTGAAAGAAGTAGAATTTATGACTTGAATACAAATTATAAAAATATTCTAAAGCAAGAAATGCATAGATGACTAAACTCTGAAGACTCTTTCTACGTGCTCATTAAAAGGTGCAGATTTAACTGTAATAGAAAATTTTTAGTTTGAAACCACAGAAGTGTTTCGAATAATCCTGGTCGGTAAAAAAAGAAAGAAAGAAAGAAATTTCCTCCCAGCAAACTAAATATGTAAAGTGTATAAATTTAATAATCCTAATTCTAAATATATTATCCAAATGCTAGATAAAATTGAAATCATGAAAAAGTATACATTCACTGTCTTAGATATCAAATGGATAAAATATAGCCTGAAAATTTAGTTTATTAATGCTTGTATCGTGCACTTTATTTATTATGCCCCCCCCCCCCCCTCTCCCCTTTAGTGACAGAATTTACCATTTGCTATCCACTAATATATTTTCATTCCTAATGCCGCTATAACTCGTGACTGCTTAAAATATTTCTCTTCATTTTCAAAGATTTTTGAAGTTCATATTTTTGTCACACTGTGACTTACAATATAGTGGTTTTTTTTGTCACATATGTGACGTGACGTACGTTACATAGCAGTGACATAACAGTGACGTCACATTTTTTTTTAATTGCCAGAAAAATATAATTTTACAGTAAATAACATGTTTTAAAGAATTTTCGTAATTTTTTAAAGTTTTCTAAGAAGTTCACATCTCAGTCACAATGTGACATCACTGAGTGGTGGCATTTTGGTCACAGATGTGACGTGACCACAGTGACTTACAGTGACGTCACAATGACGTCACTGTGACCATGCATGCTATGAGGGAAGTGACGCCTACTTTTCGATATAGCGCCAAATTTGGCGACCAAAATTAGTCACCAAAAGTGATGCCAACTTGGCTATATCTCTAATATTTCGCCAAATTCCCATAGATTTTCATTGTAAACTTAAACTTGTGGATTTACTTGCTTACAGAAAATCAACAAATTGAGATATTTTAATGCGACAAAAACTAATATTAGCTTAAGGAATTACATGAATTACATTTAAGGGAGTCTAAGTAAATTAAATTAGGAATAAAAGTAACATGATACAATGCTTAGCATGCTTTCCCAACCATAAATTTTAAGGGAGACCTAACTGGTCACCAAGGGCAGCTAGTACTTACTAATCGCCTCCATCTTTCAAGTAGACCATACTGAAAGTATCTGAATTTTCATGGCTGTCACTGACTTACGACTGTAAATAAATGTACAAAAAAAACCCACCACATATTCATTACACATTAAGTTAACAATGAAACATAAAAGCAAATTTGTGTGCAATAAAGTATGTCGATAAAAAAAAATTATAATCATTCTTTATTGAACATCCCTCGTACTTAAAGAACTTTTTTGGTCAGGATTTTTTAAAGATATTAAAAATTTTGTCTTTCTAGAGAAAGTTATTTTTTATAAATTTTATGTATAATTGATAGGTTAATTTGGACTAATAAGATTCTAATTCCCATTCTATTTTATAAATTATAATTTTTATTTTATTTTATTTATTTATTTAGTAATGTTTTTTATTACCCCGTTTGTCATTTTGCCTAAATATTACAAGACAAGAATCGTTTATTGTCTCTCGGCGTAACGTTTCAGATTTAGTACTTTTTTAGTGTTTCGTTCATCTGGCGAAACCCTATTCGTCTCGCTCCTCTGCCTGTCTGTCCGTCCGTCTGTCTGTCCGTCACAGTGCCCGTTCTCAGAAACTATACATGTTGGAGACTTGAAATTTTTCATACTTATAGATGAACACCTCACATCATACGACAAATCATAAAATTTTGAAAAAGTTGTACATTTAACCCTTTCGGCTCCCACATGTGTATTTTAAACAATTCTTTCTAAGTAAATCCCTAATTAGGTTGTAGGCGTGAAATTTTGCGTACTTATAGATGGACACCTCAGATCAAACGACAAATCATAAAATTTTGAAAAAGTCGTACATTTAACCCTTTGGGCTCCCACATGTGTATTTTAAACAATTCTTTCTATGTGAGCCTCTAATTAGGTTGGAGGCGTGAAATTTTGCATACTTATAGCTGAATACCTCACATCAAACGACAAATCATAAAATTTTGAAAAAGTCGTAAATTTAACCCTTTGGACTCCCACATGTGTATTCTAAACAATTCTTTCTAAGTGACCCTAATTAGCTTGCAGGAGTGAAATTTTGCATACTTATAGCTGAATACCTCACTTTAAACGACAAATCCTAAAATTTTGAAAAGTCGTACATTTAACCCTTTGTGCTCCCCCATGTGTGTTTTAAACAATTCTTTTAAAGTGAGCCCCTAATTAGGTTGGAGGTGTGAAATTTTGCATACTTATAGCTGAATACCTCACATGAAACGACAAATCATAAATTTTTCAAAAAGTCGTACATTTATCCCTTAAAGCTCCGACATGCGTATTTTAAGCAATTGGAGATTTGAAATTTTGAGGCCAAAAACCTGAAAAACCTGAGGCCAGGCGACAAATCATAAAATCTTGAAAAAGTCTTACGTTTAACCGTTTGAGCTACTACATATGTATTTTAAGCAATTCTTTCTAAGAGAGCCCCTAATTAAGTTGGAGACATGAATTTTTGCATACGTATAGCTGAATACTTCAGACCACACGGCAAATCGTAAAATTTTCAAAAAGTCTTATATTATTTACTCTTCCGGGCTCTAACTTGTGTATTTTAAGCAATTTTTCTATCCTCCGCCTTTTTCACCCGGGGAGCACTTTTCCAACTTTTGCCGACACCCCTTTGACTATTCTTTCATATTTTGGACCATAGCCTTACATATTTTAGTTCCACTTTTCACCACCAGGGGCGCCTGCTTATCTCGGGTGCTATGGGCCCAATCCCTTCGACTAATATATATACGGATAGTATGTAAAACGGAGTTTCGTTCGGATCGAGGTTTCTTTAGAATAGAGTGAGCCCCTGGTTGCGAAATGTGAAACTAACAGATTTTCAAAAGGATAAAGTGTATTGAAAGGAATATTAAACGAAACCCTCTGTGCGATCTGTGATCACACTTACCCACTTGTTTCAATCTATGCTTAGTGTGTGTGGATTCATATTTTGCTTCCATCATATATCTACATCTGTATAATTATTTGCAGGATAATTAAATAAACTTTGTTGTACAATTTAATAAATTTAATATCTGAAGAGCTCAGATGATAAAGGTGATATATGAACTGTTGAAACTACTGTTCTAACTGTTGAAACAGTTTTTACTTTCTTCTATCTTCAATAAAAGAAAGTATTGTAATCGAAATTTTTTTCGACTTCCGGTTTTCGACGGATTTACACGTTTTAGAGGTCAAAGATCCCCAAAAACATGTTTATAGAAAATGTCTGTCTTTCCGTGTGTCCGTGTGTCCGTCAGTCCGTCTGTCTGTCGCCATTGTACCGTCAAAAAGTGTATGAAGTTATGCATAGAATTGAACCAAACTTTTATTTTAAGTTTTTAGCTATGGCATGCAGGTCTTCTCTGAATTTGGAAAAAAGTCGGCTATAGGGGGCGCTGTAATAGCGATTTTGAATATTGTACCATCGAAAAGTGCATGAAGTTATGCATAGAATTGAACCAAATTTTTTGGTCATGGCACGAAGGTCCTCCCTGAATTTGGAAAAATTCCGCCAGAAGGGGCACTATAATTGCGATGTCTCTACCATTTTCATTATTGTTCCATCGAAAAGTGCATGAAGTTATACATATTATTGAACCAAATTTTTTGTGTATGTTTCTGGCTATGGCAAGCAAGTCCTCTCTGAACTTGAAAAAATTCCGCCAGAAAGGTCGCTATAATTGCGATCTCTGTGATATATTCATTATTGTACCATCGAAAAGTGTATGAAGTTATGCATAGAATTGAACCAAATTTTTTGGGTATGTTTCTGGCAAGCAAGTCCTCCCTGAGTTTGAAAAACATCTGCCAGAAGGGGTGCGGTGTAATAGCGATGTTTGTGCCACTTTCTTTATTGTACCATCGAAAAGTGTATAAAATTATGCATACAATTGAACCAAATTTTTTGTGCATGTTTTTGGCTTTGGCCAACAGGTCCTCCTTGAATTTGGAAATATTGCGCGGTAAAGGAGCTCTGTGATAGCGATTTTTGTATACTTTTCTTGATTTTTCGCAGTTCTATTGAACATGGGCGGCTCGTGCAGC